>JADRCC010165669.1:0-11207 GCA_019843855.1 Hylomyscus alleni
CCCCCCCCCATTTAAATCTAGATTCTCCATGAGAGAAAGCATCTAGTCTCTCATTCACTACCATTTACACAGTAAAAGAAACTGGACACAGATGTTGTATGATCCTAACAAGGGGGGAAAAATCTATTTCAGATGGCCAGAAACCAAACATCAAAGTGTTTCCATGCAATCTGATGTTTCTATGGGAGACAAGGCTATATCATGTGTGAGAGAACTTTGATGGGCTGTGGAATGTTCTGTCTTGATTGGGATGGTAGCTTTGCTGGAGGGTGACTACACAGTCACATAAACTTAATCTCCATACAATTGTGGGGTTTTTTTGTTTTTGTAGTTTATCCATGAGTTGATAAACTAAACATACACAATACACCCATAAGTTTCAAATAGAACCACACCCAAAAGCACTGGCTGCTTTTGAAGAAGACTCAAGTTCAATCCCTGGTACCCACATGACAGTTCACAGTCATCTGTGACTCTAGTTCCAGGGGATCTGATGCTCTTTTTCAGACCTCTGCTGGCACCAGGCATGCATGTGGTACACGGACATACACACACAGGCAGAACACTCATACACATAGACGAATTCATTAATTACATTTAAAAATTAAAATAATTTATGTTCCTAAATCACCTGATGGCCAGAGATTCCATACCTCCAGGAGTTACATCCACCCTCTAGCCACTAGGAAACAAGGTCTGCGCCTCCTCACACTAAGTACACACCAAGAAAATGTGAGCACCCAAGAAGCCAGGCCCTACTGAAGAAGTAGGAGGAGAAGAGGGGGGGTGAGGAGGAGGAGAGAGGAGGAGGAGGAGAAGGAAGAGAAAAGAGGAGGAGAGAGGAAGAGAACAGGAGAGAGGAGGAGGAGGAGAGAAGAGGAGGAGAAAGGAAGAGAAGAGGAGAGAGGAGGAGGGGAGGAGGAGGAGGAGGAGAGAGGAGGAGGAGGAGGGGGACAGAGGAGGAGGAGGAGGAGGAAGAGAAGGAGAGAGGAGGAGAGAGGAGGAGAAGGGGGAGAAGGAAGAGGAGGAGGAAGGAGGAGGAGGCGGTGGCAGGAGTGGGGTCACCAGCTCCAATGTCACTGGTCTTCCTGTGTCTGATCAGCCCACCTTCCTCTTCCTTCTCTCCAACTCTCCTCCCGCACACCAGGCTTGTTCCAGCAGCCCATCCCCACCCCCTTACAACTTGTCTTTCTGCTTGAGTGGAACTCCTAAACTTCAGTCGGGTCTCTCTTTGCTCCAACTTCAGCCTTGCACGCTCAGCCCTTTCAGTATTCTATTAGTTCCTATGGCTTTATTCTGCACGAGCTCGGAGAAATCTTCCTTTCAAAAAGAAAGAAGGAACGAATGAACAAAATGAAAGGGGAAAAAAATGTCCACACGCTGCAAAGCTAAAGCTCTACAGAAAAAGGAAAACTGTCTAGCAGGGTGGTCTGAAAACTTCCAACAGAAAGGACTAATCTTGGGCATGCTAATGACTTTGCGAAGTCAAAGCAACTTTTCAGTGTCACTAAACTTTTCAAGGCATTTATAACGTCTTCAGGATACACACAGAACAAGGGCAGAGAATACGATTCTTTATCCTGAACCTGACAAGAATACGTACGCGTTGGACAGGAAAGAGTTCCCCCAGGCCACTTGTTCTGAGACTCCAGCCCTGGCCCGGTAGAGCCGCTGGTGCACCCTATAAAGAGGAGAATGACATTAACAACCGGTCTAAAGAAAGTGTCAGCATCAGTTATGTGTCCCAGCCAGACCCTTAAGCTGCCATCACTTTCCGGGTACGGAGGAGGGATGGAGTGACAGGTTACCAGGAACAGGTCTCTCTGGGAAATTTAGTGCCTTCTTCATCCTAACCATGGGCCGGGCCAGGACCCGGTTGCTGGGAAGATGAGCATCGGGTAAGACCCTTCCTCTTCCAGAGTCACAGTGCAACTTAGTTTGGATCAGGAAGCCACCATGGATAAAGGAGGCTTTTCCTTAGCTGCACCCCATGGATTGTCCGGTACTCACCGCTGAGTGAAGCATTCCTGTGAGAAGGGTTGCGACCAGCTCGCCCCACTCCATCCCCTCCCGCCTCTGTATCAGTAGATCTCCAGTTTGCACCTAGGACACATCTGTAGAACCTGACAATTTCCCAAACGGGAGACTACCATCTCGTTGTTTTCTTTTTTGCAGAAGGCGACCCCTAAGGCTCTGGACTCCTCCCTGTACCGGAGCACCAGCCTGGACCTCTCACTGCGCCCCGCCCCTGCCCCCGCCCACTGACAGCTTTGGCTCAGGAACGCACCCAGACAACTTTTTCTGGCCTTCTCTGAGGTCCCTCTCTCCGGCTCCCTCCAGTGCAGCCTCCTTCTTCCTCCACATCCTCTAGGTTCGCTGCTTCTTGTGATGTCAGCAACCGGTTCTGGAGTCCCAGCTTCCCGCTCCCCTCCCACCCCTAATACAGGATAGCTTGTTGTGCATAAAGTCTAACCGGACTCCCTTACTAACAGGTGAGGGAGGAGGCGCCCACAGCCAGAAGAATATGCCCGCCTCCCAAAGAGGAACTGCAGTGACGCACTAGAGACTCTCCTACAGCATCTCTCCTTCCAGCCTTCAGAATCCCTTGGAGTCTGAGGCGTGCACTACAGACCCTGCTTTAGGCCATATACTGCTAGGAACACGCTGCTAGGACACAGGCTGCTAGAGAGAAGAGCCAAGTGGCTTTACATAGAAAGATCTAACTTCATCTTAAAGTGGGCAAACAGGACTGGAAATAAATAATACTCGTGCATATTCTGTGTAAGTTAACAGCAATGCTCATGAGAAATCTGGACTAAAAAGCATGAGGTTTTGTGTAGTTTGTTATGGTTATTGCTGCTAACTATTAATCCATGAGCATTCTGTCTTCTCTGGTTTCTTGGTATGTGTGCACAGTGGACTCAGGAAAGTTAAACATGACACTTAACAGGCTGGTCCCATTTCTGATATCTAATAAAACAAACAAACAAACAAACAAGAAACAAAAAAACAAAATAATAAACATTTGAGAACTGGGATACACACATACACACACACAAAAACAGGAATAATTTGGTGTCCCCTCCCCACACCTACCCACCACCAATCTCTTCCAGCACTGCTATCTGATGCCCTCTGATGCCCTTCCACCACCCAGTGATATTGCTGACTGTGTCACTTTGTGGGTGGGAATCTGACCCCTGTCTTCCAGAATTCCCTGGGTGGAATTGTAACTATGGTTCTTAGAATCCTCCAGAGAAGAGGACCCTCAGAGTTACCCTCACCTCTTCCTTCTGCCTAGCCCCAAACCGTAACCCTCACATCATGGCTCCCATAGGACTGGGCAGTGGTGTGATTTTTGTTTCTGGAAATGAACTCTAATGTCAAGTGTTCCATGTCTCTACTTCATTTGTCTAACACGGACTTGGTTTGAGGGATCAGACATAAAAAAATCCATCAGACAGCTTTCTCCAAAAATACAAACTTACCATCCTGCAGGGAAGTTTCTTAAGCCTGGGAAATACACAGTTCAAAGGCTTCAGGAAGTCCCTGAAACTGACCAGACTCACTGCCCACCCTCACCCACCAGTGTATATAAGCTGTCGAGATGGATAAGAGATGTCTCAGACACGACAAACCACCTGGAAGAAATAGAGATCACCTGAGCTACCTGGAAGATCAGCTGAGCTAGCTTCGGAGTAACTGAGCCATTTAGAAAGGACACTTATCAAGCTATCAAGTGGCCTGCAGACTGTATAGAGTGCTCCAGGTTCCTGACCTTTGTAGGCTGTCAACCACGGTGGGGTGCACATCGGTGATGCAGCTTTCTTTAGGTCATTTCCCGTAAGCAGCCCCTCACCCACATTCTTACAAATAACCTTGATAAGCTCCTTGGTTTACTAAGGTGGATTTGGGTGGTATTCATGCTTCTGTCTGTTCTCTAAGATGAGGAGATGGTCATGCCTCCATGGAAATCGTCACACGACACCAAGAATAGTCTTTCTTTTGAAGGCCCTGAGCAGTTGCTGCATAACTACATGACCTTAACTTCTGATCAGACTGGGAATAAAACTTAGCCCATAGGAGCGAAAGAAGGAGGAAGGAGGGTGCGAGCCGGATAGGGGTACAGAGACATGCCACAAAAAAACGCATTCCAAGATGGAAGTGACAATGAGCAGAGGAATGAAAGCAACCCGAAAATCCTGGAAGAGGTTGGAGGGTTACCAGGAAAGAGCTAACCCGGCTGACCTCTGGGACTTAGCCCAGTAAGCCACCACTTGGGGTGGTAATCATAGTAATTCTCCTTGTTTTAAGCCACTGAGCTTGCAGTGATTTGAAAGAGCAGCAAGAAGAAACCCAAGATGAATATGAATAGCCATTCGCCTCACTTCTCTCAAGACTATCCTGGTGGCTAGGGTGGTTTTGTTGCTAAAAACCACCATCCCTGCCTGCACCTCCACTGCTCAGTGATGGCTGATTTTATAAAGGATGGGCACCTCATTAGGATGCCCATGGAGCCCTTCCTACTCCATGCTTGAGTGTGAACTGTTCTTGTATAGGCAGCCACAGCTACTCTGTTCATGTGTGTATCCTAACATATCCCAAAGATAGTTTACCCTGGTCAAAGATAGCTTTACTTTTGGTTCTGACAGACTTTCCTTCCCTCCTTTTGTGCTGGTCCCTGAGCCCAATCCCCTCTTCTGTGTGATGTGTGTATGTCTGTGAGTGTGTTGTGTGGTATGTGTGTATGGTGTGTGTGTGTGAGAGAGAGAGATGTATGTATATGTGTTTATATATAGGTGTGTGGGGGTTTGTGTGATGTGTGGGTGCTTATGCAGTGTGTATGTTTGTGTGGTGTGTGTGTATGATGGGTTTGTGTGTTTGTGTGGTGTGTGTGTTTTTGTGATGTATATGTGTGTTTACATATATGTATATGTGTGTTGTGTGTGTTTGTGTGGTGTGTGTATGGTGTATGTGTGGGCTGTGCATATTTGTGTGTTTGTATGTGTGTTAGTATGATGTGTGTATTAGTGTGGTGTGTATGTTTCTGTGGTATGTGTTTATGGGTGCTTGTGTGAATGTGTTTGTGGGTTTATGTTTGTATGTTTGTGTGGGGTGCATATTACATATATGTATTTATAGGGTGTATGTGTTTATATGGTTTGTGTGTTGTAGTTTGTGTTTATGTGTGTGTGTTTGTGTAGTGTATGTGTGTTTATATGATGTGTGTTTTGTGGTATGTGTGCATGTGTGTGTGTGTCATGTGTGTATGTTGTATATGTATTTGTGTGGTGTGGTATATGTATGGCATGTTTTTATGATGTGTGTGTTTATGTGGTGTGTATGTATGTACGTGTGTGTGTGTGTATGTGTGTGTGTTACAGATATCCTATTTAGGGCAAAACTGTCCACATGTACTTATTCTCTGCACCTGGCCAGTTGTTTCTGTGTTAACCTCTGTTCATTGCACAAAGAGATTTCTCTGATGAGGTTTGTGTAAGCAGGCACAGCAAGAGACCACTGAACAAGGCCACTCCACGGAGAGAAAAGTGGTTTATCGAAGACAAACTGCTGGGCTTCCTCAGAGAATAAAGAACAGCAGCTGGGCACCAAAGTTTGCTGGCTTTGATACAGATAAATGATAGGGAGTACAACTTGAGGGCTGGCACTGCCAGGAGTAGTAGTGTAGAGACTTTCCAGGCAGAGAATGGGGCACACATTTGTGATCTGGAACATACAGCAATCTGTTAAGGACTTCTGAGAAATGTTGAGATTTAGGCTTTGGGTCTTTTAGCAAAGAACAACCCAGGTAGGACCTGAGCCATCATCTTGAAACATTACCATTTGGATCCCGTTTTGTGACTAAGTCTGAGAGTTACCCTTACTAGTATAGAGATACTAATTTAAAGAGAAGTTTGCTACCATGCACATTTAGTAGAATAATAGCAATAGGTGCGTCCCTGGGGCCCATGAGCCCAGTTTTGCATTCTTGGTCAGATTTACCACAGACGTGTTTCTTTCTGTGTAGAAGGTCCTACATCCAGTTTGAAAACTGGACGATTAATGGGTTCTATAGGAGGGAGAGAGTCAGCTTCATGAAGGGCGTGGTTCCTGCTAATTCAACTGTACTGTAGTGCATAACTGCATATTCAGATACAGTATATGTATGGCACAAATTGGAGTTGATGGGATGTTAAATTTAAGTGTGTGTGTGTGTTGTGAAGAGATGACTCGGGAGTCAAGAGCTTAGGCTACTCGCAGAGGAGCTGGGTTCAATTCCCAGCATCCACATGGCAGGTCACAGGCATCTGTAAGTCCTGCTTTATGGTATCTACACCCTCTTCTGGCCTTTGAGGGACTAGGCATACAGACACACATGTGGAGTGGGTTGGCATGATGCTGTCTGTATTCTGATGTTAATATTGCTTCCTCAAGAGGGGTTGTCCCCTATGAGCAGTCCATTACGTAGTCAACTGATGTCAGGTAAACCTCCTCCCCACTCTAACTGGTCAATAAGGCTCATGCTTGTGATTGTGCAGTGGAGGGGAAAGGTGGGACTGGGGGTTCGAGAGTGGGTGGGGGCAGGTAGAGAGGAAGAAGAGAATAGGAAAAGGAAAAAGAAGATGGAGGAAGAGGAAGAGAAGCCTCAATGGACCCAAACTACATGGCTGGGAGAAACTGCAAGAGGCAAAGGGTCTTAGAGCTGGGGAATAGGTTAGCACGATGTTAGATCTGCCTGATCTAGGCATAAAGCTTATAATTATAATAACTGGATTGTGTGTTTTTCATATTGGCTTATTAGGGTTGGACATCCCAGCAACACATCCATAGCCAGAACATCCATATGTATAAAATAAAAGGTAATAGATATATATAAAGTGCCTTTTAAATTTAAATAAAAGAGAGGATGTGAGTCCAAGGGGTAGAGAGGTGGGGTGTATCTAGGTGGAATTAAGGGGAGGAGTTGGGGGTAAATAAAAAAATGCATTGTATAAAATTCTCAATGAATTACTTAAAATTACTTACATTATTTATTTGGAGAGAGATAGGCAAGGAAATTTTGATAAAACTGTGCTGTTTACCAGGAGATCGTGGTATTTCCCTTAATGTCACCTGAAATAGCTGTCCAGTGTTCTTGAATCACGGTGGACAAATGCATCTCCTTAGACTCTCACACTGAGTTAAGGGATAGAGCGTTTAACACAAAGAAAATAAAGAACATCTCAGGCTCCCTTGCAAAGGTTGCATCCTATGTTAAAACTATGAGCAAATCAAAATGACAGCATCAAGTCAGTCCAGGGGCGATTAGGACTTTTTTGGGTCACCGGGAAGAAATACACAACCACTGCTGGCCTCTCTCCCACTGACTTCCATGAGTTAAGAGCTGTGATAGTCCCACGGTCATTTTTCTTTTGCTCTACTTTAATAAATGGGGTTAAAGCCGTAATATGAGGAGACTGGGAGGTGGCCGTTTGTTCTTTGTAGCACTGATAATGTCTGGGAATGTTCAATTCTCTGCAACTGGGGCCAGGTGGGTCTGGAGGAGGGATGACTAGTGGTGGAAATGGTGTTGTGTGTGCCCTGTTCCCTTACACATGAACTGGGAGAGCGGGGTCATTTGTTAGATGGAGACAATATCATCATGGTTTGGGTTGGACTGGCAGAGCAGCTATGGATAATGCAGAATGAGGTCAACCTGATAGGAATAACAGTTACACTATGATGAGGGAATTCAATAATGAAGATGACAGCATAGAAGATTGGAGCGGGGGGAAGTTCTAGCAAGGGTTCTGGAACTGTTAGGCTGCACTGCTGCAGGAGCGGGAATGGCAGGGGAGGTGGTGGATGTCACTCCTCTGTTGGAAGGACTGCAGCTAGGTACCCAGTGCTGAGAAGACAGCAGATGGAAGAAATGACGGTGCAACCGCTGATCACCAGATCAAGCTGAAACCCACTTACTGCCACTTGTCAGTCAGTCAATGATGTAGTCAGGTGGGCTTCAGAGATGAGATGGCTATGCCTTCAGTCTCTTTTATTAAGCACGCAGGACATCCTCTTAGCCTGGACATCACGGGGAAGGGAATCCTGGGAAATATAATCTCACCTTCTCCAAACTGGCACAGGGCAAACAGCTGCTATCTCCTAAGTGGAGGTTTGGAGACATGATATAGAAAGACCATCCAAAAGGAACATCTGTCTTTAAAACTTAACATAAATAAAATTTGAGGTTGGAAAGATGGGTTAATGATTAAGAGCACTGGATGCTCCTCCAGAGGACCAGAGTTTGGTCTCAGCACTCACATGATGGATCACAACCACCTGTAAGTCCAGTTCTGTCTTCTGTGGGCATCCCACTTTGAGGTAGTGCATAGACATATATCCAGGTCACACACACACACACACACACACACACACACACACACACACACTAATTTTAAAGTAGCATAAGTATATGATGGATAATTTCATAATGGTAGAGTCATGGTGTTGGGTGTAGCTGTGTTTTTGTTTCTGTTGGATTTGCAAATGCTCTCAGAGAGTGGCATGAAATTCGGTATCACCTGATGAGAGTCAGGAAGATAGAACCAACAAGGGGTTAAAACAAAGATCCAGTCAGAATACACAGATCACTACAGTGGATGAGGGAATGGGCTGTTCCATACAAATCACACCAAACACTTAGACACATGCATATACACATACCATACATATTCATACACACACACAACATATACACATACGCATAAAACAGGCATAAAGATCCTACTAGCTTACATTCTCCACAGAATTATAATCAGCAAATAGTGGGGCAGAACTATGGTGCATCTATTAGGACAGTGTGACAGACAGATATGTGGGAGGGAACATGGAAAAGAGAGACTCTACAGATGGTGGCAGGAGCTGACATCCACAGCAGAGAATCTATATCCTCACACATGGGGATTTGCATCTACCTCGGAGAGGCAACTGGCACCACACGACTATGAGTCTCGGTGTGAAACTCTTCTTTAAACAAATGTGATTGTGTTGTTGGGTACCACGTGTTCAGCTTCAGAAAACTGAAAGAAGAGAGTTTCATCTTTGCAATATTGTGAGGGAGAGATGACAGCTGCCTGATGGATGTACTGTGTTGGCTAGCAATAAGCAGCAGGCTCGGTCTGTATTTTAAAATGCCATCAGAGGTTCTTCCTAGGGACCGTGTGCAAGGTTTCCAGAGTTAGACTGTACAATAGGTCATCCAAAGGGTCTGAAATGTTCAGACTCTGACTCAAGAAGAAACTGGGGGAAATTATTAAAGACAGAAGAGAGTGGGAGATAGCCAAATAAAGATGTAAATAAAAGTACTTAGAGGCTATGTTAAAATGCTTGCTACTTGAGAGGGACCTTGGTTACAGTCCCCAGAAACCCAAGTGAAGCCAGAATTTTTGATATCTGTCTGTAATGTCAGTGTTCCTACTGAGAGAAGGAAAGTAGAGGCAGGAGAATCTCCAGGTGCTCTGGGACCAGCCAACAAAAGACCCTGTCTCAGATATGGTGAGAGCCAGTACCCAGCATTGAACAATTACATCCAGACACATGCTATAGAGCATGAACTTGTATGACCCCCACATCACGGAGACTGAAAAAAATTAATTTTGTGTTTATAATAAAATGAATGTTTTAAAATTATCTTTTAAATCACAGCAGGTTTATTCTCCTATAAGTTATTATTACTATTATTGTTATTGTTATCATTATTATTATTATCTGTACAACATTGGGAAAGACGCCCTTATACTTTATTTTTTTATTTACTATTCTCTCATATATTACATTTGCATTGAAGGTTCTCCTCACTCCTCTCCTCCCTTTCTCTCCTCCTTGCCACCCCTCTCCTCCAGGTCTGCTCCTCTATTTCCCTTCATAAAAGAGCAGATCTTCCAGGAATAGCAACCAAACATGGCATATCAAGTTATATAAGACTAGGCACATCCCCTCCTATTAAGGTTGGATGAGGCAACTCAATAGTAGTTTACAGTTTATTTTTATGTTTATATATGTATACGTATGTTCACACACATGTATGCATGCATGTATGTGAGTTTTCAGCCATGTACCTGTTCTATATATAAAACGAATGAATAGCAGATACAGTTGGAAATTTGATGCTAAAACTTCTGACTTCCATAGGTAGGAATAGAACCTCTGTCCCCTTGGGGATCCTTGGTGCTGTTGCCAAAATTGCTGCACCACTTGGCACGCTGTATCTGAAGTTAGAAAGTTTCTCAACTTCTTGTAACCCAAGGATATTCCAGCAACAATATGCCCTTGTGTGTCTTAGTTAGGGGTGACACACACTGGCTGGGTTTTATAGCTCTGCAGTTGGTGTCTTGTTTTTCAGAGTAACTCCCCTCTTTATGGCCCACCATTTAATTTCCCTGCTGTCAAAAGGCAGGATTAAGTTATCCCTCTTTTTAAAAGAATGATGTAAGTGGGGAATAATGAATGCAAAGCACTGTAGTTAAACATCAGCAGATGAACTGATGGATCGGCTGTCACTCATATTATGCTATAAATGGAAAGAAAGTGATATTTAATCATTTGCAAAAAAAAATAAAAGCAGCGTTGATGGATTTGGTGAGCTTGGACTCTGAGTGACTCGTTATTGCAAACTGTTGTTTTCCAGTTAATAGAGAGAATAAAAAGGGCAGAGCAGGGCAAAGTCATTGCTTTCAGGAACACGGCAAGCCTCCCGCGTGGCTGAGCTGTGGGAAATGTTGCCAGCCACATGGTCTAGTCTGACTCATGTCCTCCTCAAACAGCCTAGAATGGGACTGAATTTGGAGATAGGGTTTAAGGGAGGTATCTAAAGTTAAATAAGGCCAGTAGTGTGGTCCAAACACAATCCTGATAGTCCTTACAAAAGGAGATTAGAGCATGCACTCTACACACACACACCATACACAGACATACACATACACACACATACATACGCAGAGACCATGCACAGATATACACATACATATACCACAATACACACACACCATATATACACATACATACACCACAATACACACACACCATATACACACATACCACATACACCATACATACACACCATCACACAATACATATATGTATACATATGTATACACTTACATATCAGATGCACAGATACCATACATATGCATACACTACATACACAATATATATACATACCATACATA
>JADRCC010165670.1:0-28567 GCA_019843855.1 Hylomyscus alleni
TATATATATATATATATATATATTTATACATACTTAGTCTTTGTATACTTATTTGTATTTGTATCCATAACAAACATACTCAGTATTTCTATATATATATTATTTTTATTCATTATTTATTGGTATTTTATATGTATGAGTGTTTTGCCTTCATGTATGTTTGTGCACCACAAGCTTGTAATACCTGTGAAGGTCAGAAGAAGGCATGATACATTGGAACTAAAATTATAGACAGTTGTGAGTTGCAATATAGGTGTTGAGAATTGAACCTGGGTCTGCAGCAATTGGTCTTAACCACTAAGCTATCTCCCCAGCCTCCTGTGCTGGTACTTCTTTTAGTTTATATACAAAGAATTTTTAACAACTTTATTTGAAATAAAAAGAGATGGTCTCTTTAGAATCACTGATAAAGTATGAGAAGCCTTCGGGGACATGAGCTACTTTAAAAAAGGGTTCAAATCAACAAAACCTATGCATATTAAAAGAAATCCATTATGAATCATTTACAAGGAAAATACTAAAATTTATAAGAATCACTTTAATGACATGATGAGATATTTATAGTTAGAGTTTTAACATGTCTCTCTTTACAAAATTTTAATATTCATCTATGCATATAATGTTTTTGCAGCAAATATCCCCCAATTCTTTCCCTGGCTCCACCACCACTTTTTGCTCTTACTTCACGTGCCTTCTTTCTCTTTTGTCTGTACATGCATAGGTGTAGAACCGTCTATCTACTAGATCGTGGGTAGCCTCTCAGAGAGCATCCGCAAAGAAAGCTGACTTTTGCACCCCAGCAGTGATCAGTTGCCAATGGCTCTTCAGAGAGTGGTGTATCTTAAGCCCCTCACTTAGCAGTACTGGGATTTGGGCAGTCTTGAGCTACCATGGGCCTTCCTCACTTAGCAATAGCCATAGTGAGTATGTGTACCAGCCTGTCATATGGACATACTCTCTATGGTCAGTGCTGAGACATCCACCCTCTGTCCAGTTCCAAACACTTTTCTTTCTTTTTGGAGTGGAGAGAGAGGTTTCTTTTTAAGACAGTCTCATAGAACCTAAGCAGTTTGCAAGTTTGAACATTTTAACTCCTGGTTCTTCTACCCCCGTCTCCCAGGTGTTAGAATATCAGGCATGCATACCATTCTCAGGGATCCATGTTAAACAGTAATTAAGAATGAGCATGTTTTAGCATAATTTATGTATAAAACATTCCAGGAAGTATAAAAATATTGATCACCACAGCTTAAAAGTGTTGCTTAGTGTACCTTGGACACTGTGCTCAGCTTTGCACATACACTGACCTAGATTATTTAAGTTAATCTTCACCTTCCCTATGAAGCATGTTTTTAATCATTTCCCCATTTTACAGATTAGAAAAGCAAGCTGTAGAAAGGTTAAATGATGCCAAGATAGTGGCTCATATCTGCTATCCCAGATTTTAATAGGCTGAGACAGGAGCACAGCTGTGAGGTTTAGTTTAGCCTGTGTTCTGTACATTGACATGTACTTGAGATCCCTATATATAGCCAGCATTTGACTTAAAGTCCATATAACTTAAGCTTCTGAGTTCTAGAGACCTGTACTCTATGTCTACCTACTGAAGCGGTCCACTCTGTACCTGTCCCTCTTGTAATAGAAAGGTGTGTACGGCCGTTTTTGTCAAGGTTGTTACTCTAAGCAGCAGTGTGCCTGTTGAAGTTCCATTCATCGTCATTACAAAGCATCCCTTTCATGCCCGCACCCGTGGCAGCATCCTCAGCTATCAATTTTGTTTCTGACCTATCATTTATGTTTCTGTTTTTCAGTGGATGATTCAGGAGCCACACAAAGCAGCAACATTCTTTGGATGCATTGGGATAGATAAGTTTGGGGAGATCCTGAAGCGTAAAGCTGCCGACGCACATGTGGATGCCCATTACTACGAGCAGAACGAGCAGCCAACGGGAACGTGTGCCGCGTGCATCACTGGTAGCAACAGGTAAGTCATAATCAACCTGGAGCACCCTCCCCGCAGCTGTGTAGGCACCGACGAAACCTGAATTACAAACAGTTTGAACTTAACTTCACTTTAACAACCATTTTTAATGTTCAGCAAGCCCTCCTTCCTCACGTCATCTTTAACCTTGTGTTTAATTAACTTCTGTACTATTTAAGAATTCCATACATGTATGTAATGTGTTTTATACAGGCCACTCCCCCTTTTCCTCTCCAGCCCCTCTGCTATGTGCAGTTTCTCCCTCACAACTTTGCTTGCTCCACTCTGTTATTGTTACTGATGCAGGAAAAAGCTTACATGCAGTTTCTGAAATTTAGATTTTTGAAAAGTATGAGGGTTTTGCCTGTTTTTGTGTATGTGTATAATGTACTTGGTACCCATATTGGTCAGAAGAGAGTATCAGATTCCATGGAACCAGAATTGTAATTTGTTGTGAAGTACTGGGTGTGTGCTAGGAACTGAAATCCTAGGCCCTGTGTACGAGCGACAAGCCTTTTCTCCAGCCCACACGTTGTTTTGTAAACCCATGAAAACCACTCAGTGGCACCTGTATGTGTGCCGAATGGGAATAGCTACTGTGAGACGGATATCAGGGGGACCACATCCCTGAAGAAGACTGGCTCTTCCTACCCAGCAGCCATCTGTTACCAGTGGCTTCTCAGCTAAGGCTGGGACTTTATGAGCCCCTCCCCAGCCCATTCTTGAACTGTGGCTCAGTTGATCTTGTGCAGGTCACATGCATACATTTATAACCACTGTGAGTTCAAATGTGTAACAACTCGGTCATATCCAGCAAATTCTGTTTTTCCATATATGCTGCCTCTGGCTCTTAAAATCTTTCTACCTCCTCTTTCTTGATGGTTCCTGAGCCTTTGGCAAGGTAAGACAAATCTATTTAAACTCATTTATATAAGTACATATATTTTGGGAACTTTTACACTAGTAAGTTTCCATATGACTTTTTCAAAGGTCTTTCACATTACTTATCCATCCCTATCACTCCCTCCTCTACTAAGCTCTCCCATCCTCCATCTTGTTTAACCCTTTCTGTTTCGTTAATTTCACTCAGAATGATTATTCCCAACCCTGTCCTTTTACCCGTGAATTTCATATTTTTTTTCTCTTTCTTTACTGCTGAAAAATATAGCACATTTTCATTTTCCACTTACCAGTTGATGGATCCTAAGCCATTTCTACTCACTGGGTCTTGTCAGTAGATCAGTAGTGAACATGGATGAGCAAGTATCTCTGTAATAGGATATGGAGTCCTTTAGGAATGTGTGTGTGTGTGTCTGTATGTATATATGTGTGTGTGTGTCTGTGTGTGTGTCTGTCTGTGTCTGTATCTGTATTATAGGTGGAGCTTGTGGCAAATCTACTTCCAGCTCTTGGAAGAACCTCCACACTGAGTTCCACAGTTGTTGTGAAGTACTGGGTGTGTGCTAGGAACTGCACATACATGGTGTAGCTGCACCAACAGTGAACAAGTATTCCCCTTTCCCCACATCCACACCAGTATTTGTTGTCTGGTTTTCTTGTTGTTGTTTTGTTGTTGTTTAGTCTTAGCATTGTCACTGGTGTGGGGTGTGATTCTTTTGTCTACTCTTAGTTTCAGTTTATTTGCAATAGTGTCTTACACTGAGTCAGGCTGTCCTGACTCTCAGCACTCTTTCCACCATCACCTTCCACATACTGGGACTCCCAAGAGTGAGTCTTTGGGCCAGCTTCCTTTTTTGTCATTTCTGGTTTTTTAGCAAGATTTTGTTTACTTATTTATGTGTTGTGATGATGTTTTTGTGTTGTATGTGTGCATGCTGTCCCACGACTCTGGAGGCCAGTGGACAGCTTTGTGAAACTGCCTCTCCTACTGCCTTTATTGTGGCTTCCTGAGATTGAAGTCAAGGGATCAGGCTTCCATCACCAGGCAGGCTCCTTTAGCTGCTAGGCTACCTCACAGGCTTGCCTCTTGTGTTTTTAAGCTTGTTTTTAGTTAGACCTGCTTTTGAATTCATGAGGTATATCGAAGCAAAAGCTTGAGATTATCTAATCTAGTCTTTCTCTACCTTGAATAATTAAGCTTAGGAAAAGAAAATGTTGTATTTGGGATTTTACATCATGTAATTTGATGAACTCGCATCAGAAGAGAAAGAATGATCTTGCCAGCATAACCTGATAACAGAATATGAGAATCTGTTTATAGAAGCATGTGTGTCACAAGGCTTCCACCACTGTTAAACAACACTAGTCTTGTAATGGACCACTCAGTCAGCAACCATGCCAACTGTCTCTGCTCACGCCTGTAGAATTGCAGCATTTAAGAGGCAGAGACAGGAGAATTACAAGCTTGATATCCAGGATGAGCTACACAATCAAAACCTGCACGTGCAGATGAAAGTAGAGGTGAAGACACACACATCTTTTCATATTACATTTCAGAAGTCTCTTTATTGTTCAGATGGCAAAGTCGTATCACACTACAATAATAGTATGCCCCTGGGTTGCTGTACAATAGAGGATCATTGGTGCTACTATTCTTGAAACCGAGAGAAAACAAAAGACATTCAGAAAAAGAGATGGGTCAAACAACCAGAGCAGGTCACAGAGCTGCAGAGTGACTAACCGTATCATTTTCACTGTCAAATACACTGTATTAAAGTGAATCAGAGAATGCTACGTGCCAGGTGGGAGACTTTTCCCCAACTTTTCTGGCAGGCATGGAAAGAGCTTGAATGACAAGATCTTCATCTTGCCATGAGCTTCTTTCGAACCCTTTCCATTGCCCGAATCTTGCATATGCAGCAGAAACACTGTAGCATGGACCCAAGTTGGAAAGTTACCCAGCATGGGCCACAAAGCAGAATAATCTATACAGCTGGTGGCTGTTAGTCTCAGCCTTCCTATCTACAAATTTTACTCAGTAAAAAGTTCTTTATATCAGTCTCTGTCTCTCATGGCCTTCCATGCACTGGTCTTACTTACTGCTTGGTAGCTATGCAGCATTCTAACATTATTAGTGCCATACCAATGGAGCCTTCCTTCTCCTTTGCATGGGAAAGAGAAAATCACCGTTTTTCTTACTGTTTTATTAGAGTTCTCAGAAATTACCTGCTTTAAATTTTAATCCACTCCAATATTTGCATTCTTTGTACTTGCTTTAGTTTGTTTGATTTTTGAGACAGGGCCTGGGATACAGTCCTGGCTAGCCTGGAATTTGCTACATAGATCAAACCAACATCAAACTTGTGTCTATCCTTATACTTCTACTTCCCACAGTGTCATGATTATAGGTGTACCATGCCTAGCTGGGTCCCCTGTACTTATATATAGGTAATTGTCCTTCATTCTTTGTGCTGTTTTTATATCCTGACCCATCCCCCTGTTGTAAGATTGTTCAGTTTAACATAAGATAGAGTCAGTTGGTAAGAAGGGAACCTCAATTGAGAAACTGCCTCCTTCAGATTATCCAGTAGGTCTCTCCATGGGGCATTTTCTTGATTAACCATTGATGTGAGAGGACCCAGCCCACAGTGAGTAGTGCCACCCTAGGTAAGTGGTCCTGAGTTGTATAGAAATCTAGCTTTCAAAAGCAATCTAGTAAGTAATGTTCCTCCATCGTCTCTGCTTCGGTTTCTGCTTCCAGGTTCCTGCCTGTGTTCTTGCCCTAACTTCCCTCAGTGAAGGATGGTGATCTGGAAGTGTAAGCCACAGAAACCCTTTCCTCTCCCAAGTTTTTCTTGGCTATGATGTTTATGACAGCAAATAGAAAGTTAGGATAATTCCCTTTCTCACCTTCTTTATTTTGGCTTCCAGCGGATTCATAGTAGGACCTGATGTGATTCTGGCAGCTGAGGACCATTGTGGACAAATAGTTAAAAAATAACTTGTGAGAGTAATAAGGGATCCAGAGTAATTTTCAGATCTTTCCTTTAATGTGGTTTGGTGGTGGTGGTGGTGGTCGTGTGTGTGTGTGTATGAGAGAGATTTGGGGATAGTTTTTACTTCTCAATTAATTATTCATTATTCAAACCAAGTTCTCTATATATTCAGATATCCACTACTCAAATGTATTTGTTTGGAGCTTTGTCTCTTGCAGCTTTCCAAAAAGAAATTTTATTTTTCCAGTATGATTTTTTTTCATTAATAATAAATTGGTCAAGTTTTCTTTCTGACATCACAAAGGCTAGAATAAAATTGTTAAATTGTCATTATATACTAAATTACTGTTTGAATAATTATTAGGTTTCACAGATGTCAAAAACTCAATTTGCCCACCAGTATTATGGCTTTGGTAACCCATGTTCAGATGGGATTGAGCCTGGGGACTTAGCATAGTTGGTAGAGAACCAACCTGGTATACACAAACCTGGCTTCTATTCCTCGCACTGCATAAACATAATGTGGTAACCCATATCCATAATCCTAGTACCCTACCCAGGAGGTAGAAGCAGAAGGATGAGAAGTTTAATGCCATCCTCTGTATATTGTACCTGCAGACTCAGCCTGGGATAGGTGAGACCTAGTCTGGATTGTAAGAAAGAAGATGTAAGAACTCGTGCTGGGGGCTTTGGGGGTGGGCAGGGCACTCTACAATATCAGTGCTGGAATGTGACAGAATTGGTAGATTTATCTTTCTGCCGGCTTCTGATAATTAAAACTTAGAACTCAAATATACTTTTTCAATTAAAATAAAAGTTAGCAAGAATGTGTTTTAATGAAAAATTCCTACATCACTATTAGGTTGTTTATAAATTAGGAGTGGGTTCGATCCCTGACACCAAATTAAAGAATAGTACTGATTTTTTTTTATATATCTGGGTTCAAATGATTCATATTTGAGTGTATGTTGAGGTTTCTCATAGATTCTTATTTTTATTTCAATATAAACAGATTCCAAATTCAGGAATAAATTAAGATAAGGATGAATGGAAAATTGTTTTGGAAGAGAAACTTTTCTCTTAGATGGAGGAACTAAATATTCCAAGTCTCAAATGATGAAGTCATTTTTCTCTAGAGCATGATTCTTACTATTTTAATTTTTAGTAATATTGAAAAATGCTAAATAATTTTATAAATCCAATCTGGGTGAAGGATTTATATTTATGTGAAAAGTAAATAGTTTACTTCATTAAGTTGAATTGTTGAGTTAAAATTAAGCAATTTCAGTGGCACTTAATAGCCAGATTTTAAATCTAGTATGCTGGTTAAATTTTCCAGCTATAACATAACCCTGCCCAAGAGTTTTCAGCTATAGAAACTTGTTCTAATTGATTCCATTCCTTAAAATGTAATAGTTGCAAATTCATTTCTCACAGTAATATGATCTATGTTTATATATGTAATTTATGAAATTAATCCCATATTGGGCTCTTAAAAGCATTTAATTAGTCAATTTTAGTTCATTGGTCATATTTTTATAAGGATTTTTCTACCATAAAAATGAAATTTTGGTTTATGTAGATTTCCTATTTCATAATGACCTAGTCCTCCATTTATTTTGAACTGTATTTACATATTAAAAGTAAACCTTATTTTGGAGTTTAAAAACTCATCTACCTTATCATTTGAGGTAATGCTGGTTACCGTGTCTCTTGTCTTAAGGGCATCAAACATGTCCCCTTCTTCACGATCAGCAATATCAGCTTTTGAAGAATTTGTTCCTTTCTGTATAATATACCTGAAGGTTTTTCTTCTTTTATAAGTAACATGCATTTCCTTTTTCTTGGGTTTTTAGGTCCCTTGTTGCTAACCTTGCTGCGGCCAATTGTTATAAGAAAGAAAAGCACCTTGATCTGGAGAGGAACTGGGTGTTGGTAGAAAAAGCCAGAGTTTACTACATAGCTGTAAGTGCCAGCTCACATTTGGAGTCCGTGTTAACATGGTAGACTGTAGCTGTTGCTGATATATGTTAACTTTTTAAAGGCCCTTTACATAACCCTAATGTACCTTTTCTGAGCATATGCGTGATTCATTATTATAATTATGCAATAGAAATATAATCATTATGAGTATGAATTTGTGTTACCACCTTCAAGTCTACTACTTTAGAAATATTATAAGTAACTGCTCAGTCGCACAGAATTTTGTGCTGTTAAATCCCTTTCATAAGGTCTTTTGAAGTAGTTTTACAAACATATTTTTGGCAACTTATTATAAATGATATGAGCATTGTGGAAAACAGTAGTAATGGAAGTATGCACTGCTAACAGTTTGAGCTTATTTGCTTAAAAAAGAATCATGATTGCTATTTATTGCATGGCAATTAGCATGACACCTTTTAGTTTAATATTTCAGAAACATTGATTGTGACAAATCTCTTAAATCTGTAATAGGGCAGCATATAATTTGAGTTAAGTTCTCTGACATAAAAATAATTGGTTAAGAATTAATTTTCTAATGTTGGAAGTACACTAAAATGTCTCTTGAATTAATCAACCTATGATTACCTAGTGGTAATATGAGTTACACATGGCTGCTCACACAAGAGTATAACCTGTTCCTTGGTAGTAGGATCTCACGTCATGCACAGCTAGGAAGAACAGCTGCTAACATTCTGCTGTCTGAGCTGTCTGAAACAGCTGGGAAGGCGGGGTTGAAGTCAGTTATCTTGTAAATATGTGTTTATTGAAGATATAATTATTTATTTCAGTCTAGTGTCAATGTCCCCCACAGCATGTTTATGTGCATTGCTGTAGGTTTTACAATATGCTACTTAAATGCTTATATGGGATTGTACAATAGAAAGTCATACTACATTGACAGCCATTATGTGAGAAAACCATTGCTAGAATTCAAGACTTTCATTCATCATTATTTCATTTTAGTCCATTTCTTTAAATGATTTAATTTTTCTTTAGGGCCTGTTTTTGTGTGTTTTTCTAGTGTGGTTATTTGTTTGAGACAGGATCTCAATATGTAGCCCAAGCTGGCTGCAGATTACAGTTCTCTGTATTTCAGAGTGTCAGCTAGCATCAAGTAGAAACTGCACCTGCTTGGAAGCATAATGGTCTGATGAGCATACGAGCATAGTGTAAGGCTTATACAGTGAACTGGATCTAGCTAAGTTTTAGTGGATGGTAGGACTGTTGCAGAAATATTGAAGATCCAGCTTGCAAACAACTCATTACCGCTTTGTTTTATTTGGTTTTAATCAATCTGATTGTGGCTCTTAAGTGCTACTCTTATGTTTGCAAGCCCTTTGCATTGGCCAGATAAACCTGTCTGCTCATATATTGATTTACTTCAGAAAAGAGGATATTTATTCATCTGTCTGTCTGCCAATCCATCCTTCTTTCTTCCCTCCCTCCCCTCTTACTCACTTGCTTTTGATACAGTCTGACTTTGTGATCCAAGGTGGGTTGAAATTCAGTAGGTAGCCAGGATTCTCCTTGAACTCGGTGTGATCTTCTTGGTTCAGTCTCCTAAGTACTGAGATTACAGCTGGGAGCCACAGTGCCCCGCTGCCTGTTTGGTTTTTATGTGGCCCTCTAACTTTCTGCATAGCTGAAGGCTGGTATTTCACTCCTTCTGCTTCTGTAGTGGAGATTATCTGTGAGTACACCATGCCCAATTTGAAAACTCTTTTTATATACCCAGGATACTGTACATCGTAGTGGTCATTCAGTAGATACTTGAAATGTGGAATTGGTTACCCATTTAAACATGTGCTACCTGTGCATGGCCTTCCATGGAGACCAGAAAAGATCTTGGGATCCTGCAGAGCTGGATTCCACATGGCCCCGAGCCACCTGATGTAGTACTGAGAAGAGCAAAGATTCTTACCTCCTGAGCCAGCTCTTCTTCAGCTCCCTGGCTTTGTTTCAATTATTGGTGTCATGGTTACCTTTTCTTGTCTTTGCCTCCTCACTTATTTACACTTAAAGCACATACTTTGTGGAAAACAGATTGTTGGGTCTCATTTTGGTCCAACTTGACATGGTCTACCTTTGAATTGGAACCTATATACCATATATTTTACATGTGAGTATTGGTATAATTCAGTTTAAGATTGTCTTTGTATTTATTCTTGTTATTCTTTATTATTTTTTACTTCTCTCCTATCCTTTTATGGTAATTTAGTACTTTCCATTGGGTTCTTTCTCTTCTGTCTTGGTCTTTATTCCTCTCCTTGTTGTTTTAGAGTTTCATTGCACACATCATTCACTCACCAGACTTTGTTTTCAAATGATATGATAGGACTTCTTACAGTGTAAGAACTTTGAAATACTGTATTTCCCTCTTGTCTCATGTAGTCTTTATGTAGCCACTGTTAATTTAATTTTGTGGTAATTTTAGTTCTTTTATTTTTATATAGGGTTTTTACTATGTAATCCACAAAACATAAAATACACATTTTACTTATATATTTACAAACACTATCCTATTTTGTATAATTATAGTAATATAATTATATGTTCTTTTTAAAAATAATCAAATAATGAGAAATAAACCATACTTTTTTGTATATAATTGCCATTGCAGTGTTCTTTCTTTTCCTTAGTATCAGGTCTCTATCCAACATCATTCCCTTCTTCCTGAGAGGGCATTCCTGAACAGTTCTTGTATTTGGATGTATAGTCATAAATGCTTTTAGCTTTCAGGTTTGAAAACATCTTTGTGTTATATTAGCTATGAGTAGTATTTTTGCCACACTTGTTTTGCCCTGCCAGTTTCATTTTTCTTTCTTTCTATGATTGCCATTGCCCACTCTCTTCTTCCTTGGATTATTCTTGATGAGACAGCTGTCGTCCTTGCTTTGGTCGCTCCACGTGAAACATCTCCCACCTCCCCTCTACCCCTTTCTCTTGATGCTTTTTCATTTGTTACTGGTTTGGCTGGTTTTATGATATCTTAGTACATCCTTCATGTGTCTTGACTTGAATATTGCTTAAGGTCCTTGAGCTACAGAATTAGAATTTGTACCATCTGGGGTTTTTTCAGCCTTTGGTTCTTCAGATTTTCTTTTCTACCTTCACACCATTAGAAAGTGTTTCCTATACTTCCCTCCTATTCCTTGTTTCTTTGAATTTCTTTTTCTCTTTGTCTTTTACTTTAGCTACTTTGTGTGGTACCTCCCTTTTCCCTAGCATTTTCTTTTGGAGTATCTAAACTCTCGTTAATTTATCTAAGTATTTTAAATCTCAATGTTGTTTTCATATCTGAAAACTGAGTTGAAACATAAGTATTGCTTGTCCTCTGCCTCACTTTTAGAATATATAAACAGTAGGTCAGGAACCCTTTGGGCATTGCTTATCAGATATTTACTCTACAATTTATAACAGTAGCAAAATTATAGTTACAAAGTAGCAACAAAGATAATTTTATAGTTGGGGGTCAAAACAACATGAACTGTATTAAAGGGGCACAGCAATAGGAAAGTTAAAAACCACTGGTATATAGTTACAATAACATTTATGACATTCTCTATTAACTTCAGCACATATGTAATTTCTAGGGCAGTTTCGGGGTTTTATCCCTCCTTATGAGTACTTGTATTTGTCTGTGTCACATTTGTGTACTAACTGTGACCTAGCTGTAGTGTTCATTGTAAATCTTAAGATTTATTCTGGGGTATAGTTATTTGTAACAGGTACTGTGCTTTGGAATCTTGTTCTTATGATTTTTTTTTTCTAGATCTATCCAGAGTAGTACCTATTCATGGCATTGGTTCTTGACCAGTGGCAATTTTTCTCCTTTGGGGCCCTTTAATAACATCTGGAGCCACCCTTTTGTATTATGATGATTGGGTGGTTCCTACAGGACAGGGGAGTTTACTTACCATTTTATAATCATGAGATAGCATGATGCAATATGTTTCATTTTTAAAAAGTGAATCCAGTGTTAAGAAAACTTGTAGGGTTGGGGGGAGATGGCTTGTCAGTTAAGATCACTGACTGCTCTGCCAGAGGTCCTGAGTTCAATTCCCAGCCACCACAACCATCTATATTTATAGTCCCAAGGTATCAGATACCCTCTTCTTGTGTGCATACATACAAGGAGACAGAAAACTTAAAAATATAAATACTTTTTTTTTTATTTTTGATTTTTTTCGAGACAGGGTTTCTCTGTATAGCCCTTGCTGTCCTGGAACTCACTCTGTAGACCAGGCTGGCCTCAAACTCAGAAATCTGCCTAGTTTCTTCCTCCAAGTGCTGGGATTAAAGGCATGCATCACCACTGTCTGGCTCATAAATAATTTTTATAAGAAACTTGTAGCACTAGGGATGCAGCTAATTGTTAGAGCACATTGCTGCACATACTTAAAGATATAGGTTCAGTTCCCAGAACACATAAACAATTGTCCACAAGGCTACTCTGTCTAGTTCTAGATTTTTCTGTGGAGCATCTCTCCCTCTCTGATACTCAGGTGTGTACTGGTTGGTTTTGTGTCAACTTGACACAAGCTGGAGTTATCACAGAGAAAGAAGCTTCAGATGAGGGAATGCCTCCATGAGCTGTAAGGCATTTTCTCAATTAGTGATCAAGGGGGTAGGGCCCCTTGTTAGATGGTACCATCTCTGCGCTGGTAGTCTTGGGTTCTTATCAGAAAGCAAGCTGAGCAAGCCAGGGGAAGCAATCTAGTAAGTAACCTCCCTCCATGGCCTCTGCGTCAGCTTCTGTTTCCTGACCTGCTTGAGTTCCACTCCTGTCTTCCTTTAATGATGAACAGTGGTTTGGAGGTGTTAGCTGAATAAACCCTTTCCTCCCCAACTTGCTTCTTGGTCATGATGTTTGTGTAGGAATAGAAACCCTGACTAAATTGCTTCTCGGCCTTTTGGCTAAGATCAAGTGTAGAAACCCTGACTAAGACAGTCATCTATAACTTATTGGTTCTCAGACTATCAGCTGTTTTTTCTCTGGTTTTGTTGATTGAGATTGGGGTTGAAGGTGTTTAGTTGTTCCCTGTTTTTTGCTTTGTTTTGGTAGTGCTAATAGTGGGAATAATGGTGGGGCTGAGGTTGAGACACAGAGTCCCTACATAACCGAGGTGAGCTTGGAACTTGAAGTTATTACACTTGTTTACATGCCTTATCTACTAATTCTGCTGTCTCATTTGTTTTTCAGCAGAGATACCTATATTGGTTCTGGTTTTTTTTTCCCTTTTTATGATCTGCTTTTCCTGCAAGATTACCTAGATATTTTTTCCTTTGAATTTGACCTGTTAATAACTGAACCATGCATCATCTCCATGTTCATTCTGTACTGACTTTTTCTGGAACGTGGTATTTGTCTTCAGCTGCAGATTTATGTTCTGTTGGTTCTTTCCTTTTCATTATCTCTAGACTATTTTTCTTTTTTCTTTCACCTGTGAAAGTTTCAGAAAAGGATTAAACCACTACGAATAAATATATTAGACAAAGTCTTCTATTGGAAACAGAACTGAAAATATGTGATTAGAAAATAGCCTTTGGTTTATGCTGAGGTTGTTTGAGTCTCTGCACCTCTGCCACAATATTCTATCCTTTAAAAATTCCTTTATAATTTTAAAATAAATCTGAATTCTTTTCACAGATAATTGTGCCTATGTGCATAGTTACTAATGCCATGCTTCTGTGATACTTTCATTGCTTTAATTCCACTGACAGTACAGTATGATTTCATTGAGAAATATGCATTATGCCTACTAAAGTGTCTTTCTGGAGAAGCTTGCAATTTTAAAATACACTGTAAAGAACTAATCAGAGAACTGGAGAGATGGCTCACTCTTAAAGACACTTCCTCGTGTGTGGGACTCAAGTTTAGTTCCCAGCTTAGTAGCGCATGGTTGCTCACGACTGTCTTCCCCTCTGGTTCCCTGGCATCTGGTGACTTCAAAAGCATTGCATCCAGGTGGTGCCCATTTGTACATTCAGATGAAACGCTCATAGATACACATGAAATCAAACAATCTTTAACAAAAAGCCAGTTATCAAATCTCAAGCTTAACTTTTTTGTGGGGAGAGTTTTATACTTTAGGGACAACCAGGAGCAGTGGTGGATGTTTATAAGTCACCCACTCAAATTTTGAGGCAGGAGATTCACAAGTTCAAGACTAGACTGGGCAACATGGTGACATCCTGTAACTAAGTAGGTTGATTTTTGTCTGGCTCATATTTAAAGAAAATCTTTGATATTAAAATGATATTTACAGTAGCTGGAGACACAGCAATTGGGAGAATGCTTGTCCAACAGCACAAATGTAGTTGTGCTCACTTACAGGTATATCTGAAGTTCAAAGTCATCTGTGTGTTCGAGGCCATCCTGGAATACAGGAGACGAGTCCATAATTTGGTCTGCCAGCATTGGATAGAGTTAGAATGTATAGGTAATGAAATGGACAGCTGCTGTTTTTAAGGACTTAACTTTTTCCAGTGTGTTCTGAGTTGTATTTAAACTAATGTATGATTATAAAAGCAGCAATCCTCTTGATTATGTTCCAGTTTAAAGTATGTTATCTGGTGTTCTTTCGATTAAAGAGGAGCAGTAGCTATGAAAGCAGATGGATCTGTCCTGTCATAATTAAGAGAAACTGAGAAATGTAAAGAGATAAATTTAACATAAACAGTACCTAATATGTATTAAGATTTGCTTCCCTTCTCTTCAAAATCTAGAAAAGCTACTAATTTGTAGACTTATTTCAATTTATTGCTTTAACCTTGTTAGACTATAAAAAAGTTTTTAATACCATTTTTTGAAAACTATACTCATAATAATATACTTTGGCAGAAAAGATGAACTAATGGATCTCTTTTAAAACTTAAGATATCCTGTGAAAGATAATTGATTAAATAATAGGTCATACTTCTCTATAAAATGCTTAAATAGAATTCAAAGTGCTTCTTGAAATTTAGTAATTAATCTTTGCAATATTCTTCTGAGATTATTAAAGAGGTGGGACAGTTGAACTCCACTTGACCTTTTATCCAAAATGTCAGTTTTTGAACGTTTGTGTGTTAAAATTTCCATTGCTTGGTCAAATAGGTGTATACTATATAGATTCATTCCTGGTCTTTTTTTAACTTTATTTTTTTCCCCAAGTGTCATATTCTGGACTGCTTTTTTTGCCTTTTTAGGGCTTAACTGATCGTATTGAGCCTTTATCTGAAAATGGCCATACATGTAACCTTAAGGTGCACTACATTTAAAAAATTAACGGTAAGTCGGCATAAAGGTGTAGGCCTGTAATCCTAGGCCTCTGGAGGCTGAGATGTGCGGTCTATTTTTTGTCAACTTGACACAGCTAGAATAATCTAGTTAGAGGGAATTTTCTCCAGTAGATTTGCCTGAGGGCAAGTCTGCAGAACAGTTTTGATTAATGATTGATTTACAAAGGTCCAGCCTAATGTGGGCAACACCAGCCTTGAGCAGGGGTCTGGATTGCATATAAAAAAAGCCAAGTGAGCAGTAGATAACAAGGAGAACAAGCAGCATTCCCCACTAGGCTCTGCTTTAGTTCCTGCCTCTAGGCTTCTACCTGGATTCCTACCCTGACTTCCCTCTGGGATGGATGGTTGTGTGGACTTGTAAGCCAAATACACCTTTCCCCTCCTCCCCAAGCTGCTTTTGCTCACATTCTTTATCACAGAAATAGAAACCAAACTAAGACAAAAGATCACATGAACTCAGGGTGCCAAGAGCCAGCGTGGACATCACAGTATTCCTGGATCCCAAATAAAAAGTGAGTACGTGAGTAAAACAATGAAATAAAAAAGAATGGGCTGTTTGTAGAGCTTTTCATGTTAGTGTATACCCAACAGTACAAATGCATCTCTGCCATACAGGGGTGTACAATTACATGTGCCAAGGTGGTATCTCTTTAAGTAATGACCCAAACAGTGAAGTGTAGCATAGTAGATAATGTGAAAATATTGATTATTCTCTTCTCAGTCACTCTCTCTCTCTCTCTCTCTCTCTCTCTCTCTCTCTCTCTCTCTCTCTTACTCAGAGACAAGGTCTTACTTTTGTAGCCCAGGCTCACCTCCTGTCTCCAATGCTGGGATTAGAGGTATATACCACCAGATTCAGCTATCATTCTTTAATTGTCATAGTTTCTCGAGAATATTTTCAGCGAGTTAAGTTCTTTTCCCCCCTGAGGATGACCTTGAACTTTGAATCCTCCTGGCTCTACCTCCCATCTGCTGGGATTGTAAGCTTATACCACCGTGACCAGTCTATGACAGGCTGGGAACCAAATCAAAGGCTTCGTGAATACAATGCAAATCTCTTTACCAATTGAGCTACAGCCACACCCTCTGAGCCATCTAAAACCCCATCCATATAATTTTCTTAGAGAAATACATGACGATCTCTTTAATAGATACAGGTTTTCAAGATAGATAAAATTGTCATGTTACCACAAAGAAAGAAAAAGAAATCTGTGCTAATATCAATGTCGATATTCAACTAACAGGATAATCTTTTTACCTATTTAAAAGAAATAAGGTAGTCTTGGTTGTAAAAGCATAGACTCAATTGATGGCTTTAGATTTGTGGACTTATTGCAATGTAGTGAGAGTTTAGAATTTCTTGTGAGACTGGAAATCATGCTGTATCCTGGTCACATTTGTAAGAAAATAAGCACATGTGTACACATAGCACCCCAAATTAATTAGTAAATCATTGACTCAAGTAGTTTTACTTTTGTTTACTTTCAGTTTTATAGAGCAGCAAGCAATAAATAGCTTGAGAAAATTAACTTTACTGAATACAATAAATATGAACGAGAAAATATATAAACATTATGACAATAGTATATATTTTATGGGGTATTTGTCTTTGGAAAGGTATAGAAATTGAACAAAAAAATAGCCCTGTGCCGGGCAGTGGTGGCACATGCTTTAATCCTAGCACTTGGGAGGCAGAGGCAGGCGAATTTCTGAGTTCAAGGCCAGCCTAGTCTGCAGAATGAGTTCCAGGACAGCCAGGGCTAAACAGAGAAAACCTGTCTCGGAAAACCAAAAAAACCAAAACAACAACAACAACAAAAAACAAAAATAGCCCTGAATATTGGCAGACTTTATCCCACCATATTTACTGATCATATTATAAAATTTTTATAATTCAGTATGATTTAATCAATAACTTGTGTTGTCTCTGTCCACCAGACAAATGGGATTGAATCAATTTTAACAGCTTTATTGCCATATGTCTGTGCCGTTTTGTCCACCATTTAATATACACAGTTCAGTGGATGATCTTGTATTTATAGAATTCTGCTGCCATCACCATAATCTAATTGTAGAACATTTATATCATCACTAACAGACATCTCATGTCCATTAGCACTGCCCCTGGAGTTCATCTTCTGCTCACTTGCTTCTCTCATTAAAGCATCTGAGTGTCACACTACAAGAACTCCCCTTGTTTCTAGTCAGACAACTAGAATGCTTCTCTTTGTCTGTTGGCAGATAGAATGGGAGTGATGTGTATGTTCTGGTCCTTTGTTCTTGCCTATTTTTCTACTACAGGTCTTCAAGAGAAGATTCTTTGGTTTTTATTCTAATTTATTTCTTCAGTGTATGCATGTTTTAGAGTTGGTTCTTAAAATGCCAATTCTTTTTTTTTCTGATTTGTGTAAAAATGTGATAAATGGGATTTTGGGAGGGGGGGTTAGGGGATGGGAGGAGTAGGATGGAGCAAAGTGAGCAGCCCTCTTCCTTCCAGGCCTTACACTAGAAGACTTGTTCTTACATGTATTTATATATCCCATCGGCCGCTCTCAGAACCACTTGGGTATCTTGTCTGTGTGGATAGGTATCTTCAGAGTCCAGGAGCTCGAGTGCACCATTGTGTTTCCTTGTTTGTCCTCCTTGCTTACAGATCCTTAAAGCTCTAGACTTTAACTTACTCATGATCTGCTCTTCACTAATATTGCTCTGCTGTCACTAAAGATACCAGCAATTCTAAATCGTTGAAGATTTCTGAAAGACAGGAGGCTTCTCTTCCAACCTCTGCTGCTCTTGTCTTGTTCAAGTCACTCTGACAGTGTGGTCCACCCTTGTTTGCTTTTCTCTGTGACTCCACTTCTCCTATACCACCTGATTCCCACATTACACTCCACCCAGGCCCCACAGCAGCCTTTAAGTGACTTCATCTTTTAAAGCATTAACTTCTGTTTTAATTAACTCTGTGAAGAATCCAGCCCATTTTTAAATGGTAAGTCAGAATTAGCAATTAAATATCAAGGAGAATAACCCACCAATGTTTTTAGTTATCTTTTTCAGAGTGACATACATATAATGAAGTTAACAAACACCATATAGCCTTCATCAGCTCTCAGATATGTTTTCCACATTTTGTGTGGCTTCTAGGTTTAATATATCTTTTATTTGAAATGGGTAATAAACTGAATATAGACTTTTTAAAGTGTTTTTCCTGTAAACATCAACTAGCTTTACTAAATTCCTCAGTTACTTTGATATGTTTGCATAGTAATTATCACTATTTTCTGAATTTGGAGTTCTATTTCTAAAACCGATGGTGTGTGTGTGTGTGTGTGTGTGTGTGTGTGTGTGTGTGTATTTCCTTTGTTAATTCAACCAAGAATTAGTCTTTGTAAAAATATACTAAGGTACTGAATCAGACTCAATTGAAACAATGTGGCTTATTTATTAACAATAAGCAGATTCTTTAAAATCAAATGTCTGAATTATTTACTCCTCAAAGGCACGTACATATTTTTATTCTCTGGATGTAATCAGTGGCTTGTTAATGCTTAGTACGCTGCCATAGAGTTTCTGTAATTCCATCTGTCAAGGGTAGTGACTGTGATGTTTCTAAGGCACCCTCTAGCCTTTCCACTTCCTCAGATGAGCTGAACTGCGACTACTTTGTAGTAAGTTTGTTACACAGTGTGTAGACACTGGTGAGAATCAGTATGTCCACTGGCTTATTAGTTTCACAGATGCTTCCATAATACTTAGTGCACTCTTGGGTATATTAAATTATCATATCGTGACAGCAGTCCTGAAACATGCCAGTCTTATAAAGCCGTATTTCTGAGAGTTAAAGCCAGGCTTCAGTGAACCATAGCTGACATGCCATGTTAATTTCCATAACTATCATTACTGAGGGTGGCAATATTTCTAAGACATGAAAAATCTTAATAAATCTACCCAGTATAAAAAAAAATCACATTATGTTACCTTATCACAGGGTTTCTAATCACAAGGCCTGATTTTCTTCAGTCCCAATTGAATCATTTCAAAAATAATGATAAGCATCTTTACTCTTATCGTGGGTTATTAAATATTTACTTAAGTGTATGATATACCAAAACACAATATTTTGAATGTTCAGTTTTCTCAGTATGTGCAGTTCATGCTGTGAATGAAGACCTCTTACCGTCTTGTATAGCATATTTACATATACAAATGATTTTGTCTTAAGTAGGAAAGACACAGCTGACAGATACATAGGTTAATTTGCTTTCTTAAATTGCAGCAAACTGTTCTGTGATTCTTTTGTGTGTTTGGGGCTATGTAGAGAAAGAAATGATCAAGCAACATTTTAAGGACATTTTCCTTTTGTATCTGGTCTTTAATAAACTTATAGACCTCAAAACAGAATATTTCTTTGCAAACTCTTACCTTCAAATTATTAATAATGGAAGGAATGCATTTTTTAATCCTGTAGCCCCCTCCCCCAGCACAGCTTTTAGATTGTAGATAAACTTCCCAGCTCAGTAATTAACTGAGCTCAGTCATCGCACCCTGTATCATGTGATTTTTTTTTTTCCAGTGGAATACATTATTAGAGCACTTACACAGCCAGTCTAGCTGCAGCAGCCCAGGCGGCAACAGCAGTGCCATTTTTCACAAAGAAAATGTTGAACAGGAGCCAAATGTTTGGTGGCAGTCTGTTGCTAGGAAATCAAGGTCCTGAGGCGATTAATGACAAAGCAAGCAATAACAAGAAGGCAGAATTACAGATTTAAAAGAGAAAAAAGTGGTTGGTGTTATAATTACCCAAAGAAATCCGCACTCATTAAATTGGCTGTTTTTATGATTGACTTTAATTGGAGGTTAGCTCAGATATTTAGCTCCTTTCCCACCCCTTTAAACACACACAGGCACATAATCTGTAGAGCTGCAGGCTTGTTTTTCTAAGCATTGAGAGGAGCTTGCCCTGTAATTTGATCCCCACTGACAGATGCATTTTCTATGCTGCCATTTTGAATTAACCTATTGTAGAACAATTTTCTTCAGCCCTGTTGAATAAAACATCCAGTCTGATTACCTCCGATGGATTTGATAGAGTAAAAGAATGTACTTCGCATTGAAGTAGATTGTCTGTGTGGACTCTACTGATTTTGAACTCTGCCAATAAGCACAATCATTTGTAATAAATTTTCAAAGAACTTTCTGGTGAAAAGGTAATGAGAGTCACCCTTTTATAATTTAATGTTTTGTACCCTGTAGCAAAATAATATTATTCTTGTAAGGCTGTGTTTTATTTCTAGTATGCTTCATGTGAGTTCAGGAAAAAAAATCTTTTATATTTAATATTTTAGGAATGTAATATTATATTTGTATACTCTAAAATGACCACTCTTGCTCCCCCACAAGCAATATTTTAATATTTAGGTTCAACATAATTCAAAGCACTTTATTTCAAGAAATAATTTTATACATGTTATGCTTAACCATAGTAATTTTTAAATTGGCATATTTCATTCTTTGTGATAACATACTTGAAAGCCTTTATTTAAATTGTCTATAACGCACATTACTAAGAAAGCACTTCATCAGCTTTCCAGGTGTAGCAACAGAGGAAGATTCAGAATTTATTTACTTCTTCTGAGAAGCCTGAAGAATAAAGTTCCAGTGCTCTGCGGGCTTCTAATCCAGCCCTGGAACAGAAGAGCCAAGCACATTCTGTCTGACAATGCACACGCTGCTAATCAGACGCCAGTGCCAAGCTGTCTGCTTTGTTAAATACTCAGCTTCCTAGAGGCAGGAAGACAGCTGCTAGAAGGATGATGAAACTTGGTAGTTCAATCTATTTTTGCTACCCTTGGGCTACCAAGATATTGTTAATTTAGACCACCCCAATTGGTACACTTTAGGGAGTTTTTTAAAGAGTTTGTAATTAAAATGATAAAACATCATTATTACATTGAAGACCTTCTGTAAGTTTTACATTTGGCAGATACCTACTGAGATAACCCCAGCATGTAATTTACAATGATGTAATGGCTGTAATTGCATTGTGGGGAGAGAGGGAGGGAGGGAGAGACAGAGCAAGCTATAGGAGGTGAGTGCTTCCATTAGAAAAGTTCTGAGATTTGTTTCTATTTCATTTAAATCTATTTTATCCCCAAACTCCCTACCAATATATGAATGTAGTGGCTGTAAACCTTAAGATACTATGCAGGGGGGGGTTCATTGTTTTTGTTTTTTTAAATAGATACAAACCTAGATACTACCACCAGGGGGAGAAGCTAAAAACCTAAAAGTCGTCAACTGATTATGATACTGGCAGCAAGAAGATTATACCTCTTAGATGCACATAATTAATCACATCACCCAAATGATTCTGCCTTTGGGACATGATTCTGAAATTTTCTGTGAAGCTCATAAACTTAACACACTACTAAATGTAAATAAAACGACAACTGCATGCGCTGGTGATTTATGGAAAGACTCCAGGAGGTAGTACAAGCCAACAACATGAATGCTGTCTCTTGTGTCTGTCAGTCTAGTTGAGGCACTGTCCTTCTAACACTGAGTGCTCTAGATGTGTGAGAATGAGCTGCTGCTATCGGAATATATCTGTGAGGAACGAATGACCACAAAATTGCTAGAACCAAGTTGAGTAGTGTCTAAGGTAGTTGTCTATTTTTGTCACCATAGTATGGTTTCATTTTTAATATTCCCTCTAAAAAAAACAAAAAATAATCTAATCTGAGATTATTTTTTAAAGCAAAGCTTGAGATTTTTGCCTTGGAAAAAGTAGCTACAAAACTGAGTTGCTGGTGCTGGGATCCACCTCTGCTGCTGCTCAACAACACTGAAGTTCTTGTCATGCCGCATGGAATGCAAGATCACTGAAGAACAGCAGCTAACTAAGGGATTTCAATGCCTGTCCTTCCACCTGAGAGTAAACATTTTTATACTGTAAACCCTAAATGCTAATTAGTTTTCTTAAACTGTAATTTTCCTGGGTCTACCATATAAGGAATATCTCTCTTAGAGTTTTAAGTTTTGCTCGGCAGAGAGTCTTTTTTTTTTGTATTTTTGTATTCATTTCAGATTTTACAATGATAAATAATGGAAATCGTTTGACTATGGCAGGCAGCTGTTGAAGTGAGGATACTGTTCTGCATGGTGCAGCATAAGTAGGCACATGCTTTTCTGGAGTTCCTAAGGCTGCAGAACTATGGTATCACTTGCACCTGAAATCTGATGTGTGCATCTCGGAGTAGCCTACAGATGGTGCTGAACGTATCTGATTACATTGCAAATGTGTAACATATTCTCATTCAAGAGTGGCAGAAAAGGAGCTCCCCTAAGTAACTTTGAAAAACAAACAAACAACCAAAAAAAGGTGTTTGGACTAGAAAAAAAGCTAAATTTTAAAAAAGAATAATGTATAAACACTGTATTCTAGTTAATAAACTTGTTTCCCATTGAGTTGGGAGTTCGTAATTCTTAACCTGCTCAGGGTATGTGCTGGGGTGAAGTAAATGGATGATAGATGGTGAAAACTATATTTCTTGCTATCATAAAAGAACTGTAAATCACAGGTTAATATGTGAATGGGATAGCTAGGATGATCCATAGGATATGAACCCAGGTTTCCTTTAATGTGTGAAGATGGGTAAACATAGAAAACCTCAGAAGTCACAGAAACTAACAGAAAACTACCATAGGTTAGTGTGCATCTGTATGTTCCCTAGTTGTGTCCCATTGGGAGGCCCTGGAACCAGTGGTTCTCTGGTGGCAACAAACAATTCAATACTCAGATCTAGTTTTATAAACCTCAGTATCCAGTGAAAGGGTCTAGAGCTACTTTGAAAAATAATTGGCTTTGGGTTCTGCTAAGAAAAATACAAGAGACGCATGAGGGTCTTGTCTTTGCCGACCAGAGGTGATGATTGGTACAAGTAGAAGAAGCCAGCTGCCAGAAGTGATGGCAGGGTCACCAGTGTGGGCTTTTGAAGTGAAAAGAAGGCTGAAACTTGGCTCCTTTGATGTTCTTCTTCAAGCCTCCTATTTGAGCAAAATCTCAGGCAAATCCAGACTGGTAGACATTCTAGACATATAAATTCTAGACATTAGATAGTAGTAATGCAATAACATTGGTACCATAAACAGAGGACATATACAGAGATACTCAGCTGGGCGTGAAAGTACACAGTGCAGAGTCTGGCACAGAAGAATAGAGATTCTGTGCCATCCTGAATCACACAGCATCATCACTCAAATGAAGTATTAATTAATATCTTTTAATCTCTCTGTACTCTTCACCATGCCATGTATCCCTCCATGCCCAAAGTGACATTATCTGAATGTTACGGTTATTACCCTGTGCTTTATAATACACATATTGCTTACCTGCTGTTTGTCCCTAATTGTCCGACCACACTTCTTAGCATGCCTTTGCCATTTTTGTTATGTTCTGAATAATTTCTATTTATCTACTTTCTATTGTTGCAATTTTGTCTTCAGTAATTTCTACTCTTAAACTGTCCATTGAGTTTTAATATCTATTGCTTTCATTTCTTACTATCAAAATGGTTTCTTGGTTCCTTATGCTGAACTCCCATTTCTTATTTTAAAGTCCTTTCTTTTTCTTCCTTAATTAAACTTGTTTCCTAATTGAAACTAGCTTAATATTTAGAACCTTCCATTTCTTATTTTGCTGGTTTTCTGCTTCCATTCATTCAAGCTGCCCTATTTTCTGAGGTGTTGACTAGTATTCATTATTTGTGGTAACTCCTCAGGCTTCGATGAAGATGTATTTCTAAAGAGAAGGTTTTTGTTTGAATCTTGCAAAAAGCCTGGGGTACCATCAACTTGGAGACATATGCTAATAAACTCTGGGCATAAAGTTTTGTGGGTTTCATATGTAACATAAGTTCTAGATTCATAAACTTCCACAAGAATAGAAGTGTAGTTAAGGTTTTGGAGAAAAATAGACCTCTACCCAGCATGGAGGTTAAAACTGGTTAATCATCTTTGCTGCTCGCTTTTCTATGTGGTGGGCTTAACTCTGTTTTATCACCTGTTCTTGTTCTGTGATTACGTGGGACATAAAATGGGGATATCTGCAGTGGCGGAATCCTCATCTTCAGTACACCTGGAGTTTATCTCCTTCGCCTTGAGCTCAGTGGTATGATGGTAAGTATTTTCAAACGGCCAGTGGGGGTCAAGCCTTAATCTAACAAGTGTTTAGCTTCCCATTGTGGCTGGTTTCAGGCTATGTGAAGTCACTGAATTTCAAGTTGGAAGAGATGAGTGAGTACAGTTATAGTTCCCCTTCTGTCTCTGGCTCTCAGCTGACAGTTTGTGCACGTCTGTGAAGACTACAGTTGAGCTGACAGGGTTCGGCTTCCCCCAATGAGAGATGCTTGAGTGTGTTTCCTTACTTCGTGCGTTTCTATTTTTACTTTGTTTACCTTCTGAATATAATGTGTTACCCAGCAATGTATTCTGAAGAAAGACTCTCTCTATTGCTGTAAGTGTTCTTTTCTTGTTTTTATCATCAAGGCTGTGTTAGAGCACCAAGTCAGCTGTATTGCCAGAAATAGAAGTCCTTCTTGTTCACTGATATATTGGGGTTTTGTTTTGATTTTGGTTTTGTTTTAGAGAAACAGAAAATGCGTGAAATGTTAAAGTTAACCAGAATCTTTATCACACATCTTTATTTTATAATAGGTATTTTCATGTGATTGATCTCATTCTATCTAGTATCCCATATGGTGTTATTTCTACAGTTTAATGAATGTTTACTTGAGTCCTTGTATAATATCTCTGCCCAACTATTTGAGTATTAATGCAAAATACTCTCAACCTGGGTAGTAACACAGAGCCAAAAAATCCTATCCTTATGACATTTAAATGAAGTCCTACCTCATTTATTCATTGTAGCATTAGCAGCAACTGCAAAATATTGGGGGCTTCTTAAAAGATCAGTCATAGAAGAATATATGATAGAGCTTTTACACCATGCTGCACTGTATTTTTGAAATCTTTTTATCAGTAGTGACCCCAAAAAACATTATTTAAGCTGAAAGAAGAATACAGGGTGCTTCTTCTTGTACAGGAGAAGAGGAGGCAAGGACGGAAAGTGTGCAGAGAAGAGAAAGCACAAAGCCCAAGCAACTAAAGTAAGCGGGGGGAGGGGAGGACAGAGGCTGTTAATAACATGGGAGGGTAGCATTCAGTACAGTTTTCATTTTTGAACATCTCCTGTCTTCAAAAGCTTAGGAAAACAATAGTACTGGTAGGATGGGAGACCTGAAATTGTAAGCAAACTAAAATAGATGTCCCTTATGTGGACAGGTTAGATCTGAATTCTCTGTATAAATGTTTCCTTTTTGTTTTGTTTTGATTTTGCTTTGTTCTTTGAGTTACTATAACCCAGGCAAGACCTGACTTTCAGCTGGCATCAGATTCGGTCTCCCTGTGCCTGCCGCCATTTCCCTGATGTTGGAACTTCAGGTGCAGACTACTAGGCCTGGCAGAAATAAGGAAGTTATGAAGTCATTCTAACCATCTGTGGGTAGATGGAAAAGAAAGATATATGCTTACCGTAGATGTCCGAAGCTGGCTGGCAAACATGGAGGGTGTACTGGGGTTGGGGCATGGGCCCACATGATGTTAGAGTCACCATGATAAAATTCAGGAGAAATCATCCGTAGGTATAGCCTGTAAGGTATAGTCCTGGAGAACAGGACATTTGCATGATCCTAAAATCAACACACCATGGCAGTTTCATGTAGTGATCTTATAACTTGCAAAAAAAACTATCCCATTTTTCTAATTCTGAGCACCTCTGTGTGTGAAAAAGGTTGTTAAAATTCTCTTCAGACAAATACAATATTTTCTGCCACTTTTCTGAGGTTGTCTTTTCACTGTCTTTCATGTGTGTAATTGGAGTAGTGAAGGAGGACAGTAAAATATATTCATTGGGTCTTTTAATCAAGTTTGGATAATTAATGAATTTTGAGCCAAAAAGAGTTAACAAAAATCAAGAACTACTTAATAATAGCGTGTAGACAGTGAGAGACTTTGGAGCATTCGGCCCTAAATGACTTGCTTTTGCCATACCTCTCCCCTCAAGGCTTGGGAATCTATGCAGAAGAAGAAGAAATGTTCTAAAACTAGAGACAGTGCAACAATGCTTTCCAGACTCAACAGGGGTCATGCACACATGAACTCACAAAGACTGTGACCCCCATGCACGCACAAGACCTGTTTAAAATCCCAACATGGAGAAGGGAAAGTGGACAAAAGTGTCCTACCCCTAGCTAAGAAGCTACTGGAAGAGGGAAAATCTACTTCCATCAATGGCGTGACGCTGGATATATCAACTACACTCCAGGACAAGCCCCCATACTCAGGAAAAGTTTGCCAACACAATTGGACTCTGAATTTCTCTGTGTATGCACTTTGTTTTGGTTTGGTTTTTTAAAAAGAATTGTTGTTGAGTGAGTGGAGTTGGCAGCATTGTTAAATGGTTACAGCCGTTTCCCCTTTGAATAACTTCGCTGCTATTACTATTACTCAAACCCTGGTTATTGATTTATCATTTTCCCAAAGTTTTGGAGCTCAGAAGTAGACCCCTTAAGTCTTAATCCATCAGTCAGTTTTAGCTCTGCAGAAGTATTTTAAAATCATGATCTGTCCTCATGAATTCTATAAAAGTGGTTTAATTGTTTGTTTTCATAACTTAGGGTTGTGAACTATGTCTGTAATTAATTGGATCGTTCTATAGGCCTCTTCATGGATTTGCACTTATTTTGTTATTTCAAAGTACTGTGTATTTTTGTACTTTCTTAAGTGCTTGGAGTAGAACCTGTGTTATATACTTTCTTAAGTGCTTGGAGTAGAACCTGTGGTCTTATCTGTGCCAGGCAAGCGGCCTACCAGCGAGCTACACTCTGAGCTCCTCCATATGCTTCAGAATAGCTTTGCCACTTTCTGGTACAATATCATCCTTCAGCACCTTTCCCAGAAAAAATATCAAGGATTGAACCCAAGCGTTCATGTATTATGGGCCAGCCCTCTTCTACTAAGCCTGATTTTCAGCCTTATTCTCTGCCTCTCTTGTTGCTCTCAATTTCATGGGATGTGGAAGGGAAAGGTGGTTCCCCAGGTAAATACACACACTGGAGGCTGAGTACTTGCGCACATGACTTTGAGCTCTGGGACTTTTTGTCTCCTGTATTTCTCTTGTGTATTTGCACTTGTGGGTCTCCTGTCTCTACGTACAGCGCAGCGCGGGGTCTCCTGTCTACCTACAGCACTTCATGGGGTAGCTCAGCAGAAGCTCTGGGTATCTTTTAGTTTGAAAGTCTTTTGGCTATGTGCAAGCAAACACTGCCCATTAATTAGCAACCCAGCATAGAATCATCTGTTGATGATAAAATTACCAAAACGGATCATCCATAAGTGTTTATACTGCAAACAGTGCGTCAGAATGTCATAATCTCGTTTCATTAAGGAATTTACATACACACCAGATTTCAGAGTGCTCGTTCATGATGAACATCTACTTCCGCACTGTTTGTGTTTGGAAACATTCAATAGCCAGTCTTGAATTTAAAAATTTAATTGAATGCTTAAAGAATTACAAGTGTTCCTTTCCCTAGCTCTAATGCTAACCAAGTGCTTTTCTAAACTGCTAAGAATGGACTGAAGATTCTGCTGAGGGCTTTAGATACTTATCTGCCTAATTGAGCCATCATTTGTTGACATGAGGAAAACCATGTGACCTGCTTTAATGCCTTTCTCAGTAACAGCAGGAGGCTAGAATGTGGCTCATCAAAGAGTAAAACCAGCAACATCCATGTCATCAGGCATGGGAAAGTAACATTCTTTAAACAGTAGTGTAAGGATAATGGTGTGAGAGTGGCCATAATCTAGACATTATAGACATTTTTCTTCAATTTGTAACTGTGATGTTTTAATCACTTAAGTAATTCACCTAATAAGTATTTACTTGTGCTTACTGTTGCTAGGTACTTTAAAGGAATTGTTGTCTTGTCAAATTGATTGATGCAAGAGTCCCAGATGGTGATAAAATTAAAATTGGTATCGATCACTAAAATAATGAAGTACTCCAAAAGGTTTTTGAGTAGACAGAATATGATGAAACCTCTGCCGTATACATTAATCTGGCCTGGGTGTCTTAAACAAAAGGTAAGACAGGTTGTTAACTATAGGGGCATTGATTAGGAATTAGTTATTACTTTAATCTTTACTAAGATAAACATGAGTAGAAAAAGTGTATGTGCATAGCTGTGTAAAACAAATTGGAAGTTACTGACTTGGAGATCATAGCTCTTGTAGACAGTCCAGAGGCAGAAATGATCTGCTGTGTGTGTAATGAGTTTGACTCTAGGAAGATGAATGCTAACAG
>JADRCC010165674.1:0-22001 GCA_019843855.1 Hylomyscus alleni
TTTTTTTTTTTTTCTTGAGAAAGAGTTTTACTATGTGACTATGTAACTCAGACTGGTCTCCAACAATTATCCTCTTGCCTCTGACCCACATATATTAGGATTAATGGCTTCTGCTACAGGAAGGAATTCACACACATGTTTTATGAAGCAGGGAACTAAAATATCAAATACCAAACATTGTGAAATTTGGAGTAAGATGGGGCAAGCTTGAATTCATTACTTTTTAGTTATATAACTCTTAGGAAGTAACTTGACTCTGTGCCTTTTCTTACCAAAACCAACTCAGTAGTAATAACATTGCCTGTAGTGCTAGGTAGCAAAATAATTTAAGATGGCCATATAGAATGAGATGAAAAATTACGTATTTTCTTATTAGTACATGTGGAATGTTTACCATTACCTAATCATGTGTTACATTATCACATTTCTCATTCCTGACAACCTCCATAGCAGGCATTATTATCTGTAAGTTTAAACAGTAAAATTAAACCAAGAAGAGATAAAGGCAAAGTTCACAAGTTACAAACAAAGGGCTCCAAGCCGACAGTGATTGTGAATAGTTTATTACACAATATTGGCTCCTCAAATATAGAAAAACCCTCAGTTTTTATTAAAAGCCAAGTACAGCTATATAGTAAAAAATAATAGTTTCCAAAAATAAAAATAAATAACAAATTGAAGGGAGTGAAAACTTAAGGGATGAAAATTACACCCCAACAGAAGTTTTTATTTTAAACAGGACATTTGCTTACTCATCAAGGGAACAGGTGATATTTATTGATTTGTCTGTATTGTCGTAGAATAATCAGGGACAGAGCAGCTACGAAACTGGCTTCCATTCTAAGAGGCTTACTCAGTTATAAAGCAACATGAAAGGAGACTATTAAAACTGTGGTTTAAAATGCTTTTAAATCAAAGCACACAATTGTCAGTTTCACCACACAGGAACTAGAAGCAAAAGACTCACTGTACATTTAAGGCCTGTCTGGTCTACACTTCCAGGCCAGTTTGGGCAACCCTGTCTCAAATTCATCCCTACCACATCACTCAAATGTTAAAAATTCAGAAAATAGTTACTATGAGGTCATAATTATAAACCTTTATTTAGATTCAAGCAATCCCTTACGATTCAGTCTAGATTTGGAATATTGGTTTTTTTCTTCTGCTTTGATATGAACCCTGTTAAAATTAAACAAAAGATAGTTTTAGTATATGAATTATAGGAAATAAATACACCAGAGATATGTACTAGCTATGATACTTGTGCTTTGCCTTTTATAGTCAGTCAACAATGAGAATTAGGAAGACTAAGTATGTTGTCAAAATATTAACATAATGTGTTAAAACACACAAGAAGGCAATTTGGTGAGACTGTAAACAAGAACGAAGAAAGATGGGAGGAGTCTGGAGCTATAGTTCAACGACAGAGCATTACCTGTCAGGGTGAGCAAGACCTTGCTCAGTCACTAGCACAATGCATACAATAGTCATTCAATAAAAATAGTAATTTTGATATTAGAAGTTTATAAAAAGTCAGTAACGAAGAAATTCTATAAACAAAACAGTGTAAGAATTCTATGAAATTATATTCTATCTTTCCTTAAAGGAAACCAATGTCTATTTTTTAAAGTAACTTGAGTAATCTATTTTGAGTGATACTCAGAGAATAATGATCATGTTATAGGGCTGGGGTTAAGCTCAAGAGGTAGGGCACTGGCCTACCACGTACTGGGTTAAAACAGGGAAAAATATCTTTGAAAATAGTTAATAAAATGACAGCCAAATGTAGGTTCACTATCAGTCCAATCAAATCTCAAAGAGATTATGATGCAGAAAACTCAATTATGATCCAGGAAATTTACAACTCTACACACTGGCTAAAAAATTTAATTAAAAATCTAAATATTCAGATTCATTAGAGACTAATACTTGAAATAAAATCTACTATACATGAATTCTTGCTGATGTCCCTAATAGTTTACAAATGAAATAAAATTTAGTTTAAGAAAAAGCATCCTGAAGTCAGATATTTAAAATGTGGAAAAAAAAATTCAAAGTGCTAATAGCGTTACTTAGGCACCAAGTAACATCCTAACCTTATAATCAAAATGGTTCAGTATCTATAAAATTCACCATCTACTCAGATGAGATTCCTGCATGCAGTTCAGTGTAGAATTAGCTATAAAACTAAAATAGCTTCACAGATTATTTTCTATCCCCATGCTTCTAACAGCAATATACAGAATAAAAGATATTAGCTTAAGAAAATTCACAGATAAGAATTTTCTAGAACCTTTCATTGTGTTTATATGGTTAATATAAACTATGAGGCTTACAGTTCAGTCTTACTCTCAATTTAATAGCAGAATAAAAAGCTCATGGAGATGAAGGGACTGCTTATCTCCAACATTCAACTATTAAAGAATCGAATATTTTAAAAGAGAAAAATTCCTCCATGTCTACTCTTTTATAGGTATATCAAGTTTCCTTCCTTACCTAATACACATGTATACACACAGTGTGTGTGCATTCTAATTGTACCAAAAAGCAATTCTCAATTTTAAGCCTTTAAAACACACCTAGTAGGTACATGTTCTTATATTTAGCGACATGATTTGCTCTTAGATTAAATTTAATCATAATATTTTTATTAAATAAAAAAGAGCCAATGCTTATATGGAGTTTATTAAGTGCCTGTGATTCGTTTATCCAGTATTTCTGAGCATAATAGGGGGAACAAAGAAACTGGTCATCAGTAAGTGGGCAATCTAAATATAGAACATCATTATCAAAGCAAATACCTTCATGGAGATACCATAATTTAACAAGCCCCAAGTAGTCCTTTAGCTTTTTAACTGTGTATTTTTAAGATATAAAGCAATATGGTTTTAGTGGGCAATTTATCAGGTAATGTTTAAGTTTAAAAAGAAGATGGGAAAATGAAAGTACTGTTTTTAAAAATCCTTTAAGATTATAATAAGACAAGTTAAATATTTTGATAACCTTGATAATCCTATTTCTTTCATTTGGTGAAAATAATTTAATCAGTTTGTAAAATACATATGGCATCTACTTGGGGCAATGCTTCTCATTGAGATGAGAGGGTTCTCTGATAAAGCCACAGCAGCAGTTCAGTGGGCCTCAACATCTTCTTGTCTCTTCCTCCACAGCAAAGGGTTTATACTCAAAATCTTACACACCCTGCTTCTCTGTGAGTACTGGGGATGTAACTTAGTGTTTCTGTGTTAGTATGGCAGGTACCCTGCTGACTGAGCTATCTCCTTGCCCTTAGAATATATCTTTACAAGAAAAAAAAGTCATATTTAAGAGATATCATGAAATCATGGGTTCAATCCCTAAGACTACAAATTAATTAATTAATTAAATGAATGAATATCTGTATGAATAATAAATTAAGTATATTAAAATCATATATAAAATACTTTGTATGAATGATAAAGGTACAATATAACCATAAAAATAAGACTTTGGAGAAAGGATTTTTCAAATAATGGTGCTAATTCCAAAGTAAATGAGATGCCAGACAAATATTAAGTATAAAATTAATTTTACTAAGCAAACAAAAATTCCACATAAAAATTTTAAATACAAGAACAGTGATGTCTAATTTGAACATATTTTTTAAAAGAACATTACAACTAAAAAACACTTGTGGGGCTGGGGAGATGGTTAAGAGCACTGACAGCTCTCAGAGAGGTCCTGAGTTCAATTTCCAGCAACCACATGGTGGCTCACAACCATCTGTAATGGAATTTGATGCCTTCTGGTGTGTGAAGGCAGAGACAGTGTACTCATATAAATAAAATAAATCTTAAAAAGACACTTGTGATATTACCTCATACCTACTTTTAACCTCGAAAATATTAATGAAAACATTCAATTGTGTACATATCAATTCCTTTAAAAGTTTTACAAATGGTTTACGCTCTTATCTCTTAAGGCAAACCAGAGAAAGAAGCTAGCTTTATATATGATCAATTCTAGAGTAACAATATTGTGACCTTTCAAAAACTTGACAAAATTCCAGATACTGCTTATTGGAATAATGTGAGTAGAAATAAGTTTTCTAAGTAGAAAGCCATGAAATAGATAAGAAGGGTAATGTTCTCAAAAAAAATCTTAACAAGTCTAGAAGAAAGATGAAATCTATTTTTTGAAAGACAACTAAAATATAATGGTTGGACATGCCCTAGAAAAAAGAACTTCTTGAAATAAAAACTGTCCTCATTTCTAATATCAAATATATCCAAAAATACAATCCAGTAAAAATCTATATATCCTATAGTAAATGATCCAGAATCAATGTATCGTCTCCAGAAAGGAGATCTCTATCCAGATTTAAACAGTTCAAAGAGGGCCATCAGCATTAAAGCTTGGATAATTTTAAATTCATCAAGCTCCTCAATCTTATCTCCAGGCCCAAGGGAATTTCCTTTGATTAGTTAATTATATGATGCTATCATTAAAAAAGAAGTTCAGAGTTTTATGTATACAACTATGTCATACTTATGCTTATGATCTCACTATTGACAGTCTTCAAAAAAATCATAATGGGAAGACAATCATTAAGGTGTATTTCTTAAACTTGAAGGAAATTTAACTTGTGAAAGAACTTAATCTATAGAGCAGTTCATAGCCTTTTACTTCTTCACTAGAATTTTTACTTCCTCCTAACTTGTCAATAAAAAAAAAAACCCTAACTTTTCTGAACACAAACAGAAGTTAAATTCTTAGTGACTGAAATACATGAAACCATTTTAATAGTAAATATTTTAAATCATACAAGTAAGTGTTTTATCATTTTTAATTCCTTTTGAAATGTTTACTTTCTTTGACTATAGATTTATTAAACATCATTTCTAAAAGAACTCAGGACATGCTCCCTTCCACACTTGTCCCTGGCCTCTGAAAGACTAAACACTCTTTGGAATGAGCACCTTTTGCTTTCCATCCATGCCCCACCCCACAGCACTTTGAGCAGTTTCTTCTTTTAGCCATAGATACAAATGGCTAAAACAAACGAGAAGTCTTTGAAGCTTGAGGAGTAGCCACTGAGCAGCATCAGCTGAGGTTCCTGGAAGGTATCATGTTTGACTTAAAAAATTTTAAAAGTACAAAACAAAACAAACAAAGAAGGAAACCAAACAAAAAATAAAGTCTATCTAGGCCATCTTTTCACCTTTCTTTATTTCATAACAGAGAAGCATTTAACACATTCATTTTGGAAAGCAATGAGGGAAGTGCTATGAAAGTTGATGCCAATCAACTCTATAATCACCAATGTGAATAAACTTCAACTTTTATGATATGCGAAGTCTTTAGAAACTGTGGTCTAATGAGATAGAACATAATAATCTTAGCACAAGATACTCAGAAAAAATATTTCTGCAGCTTCTTTACATAAAGCATTACCAATTTATTCTCAAGAGAAAATGAATTCTCTTGCTCAAGATTCCTACTCACTGTTATTTATATCTCAATCTGGAGTATATGCATGTCTAGCATATTAATAAGTGGAGAAAATTTATATCTGAAGTAGCATTCTTGCTAAATAGCATTTTATAAATGATTTCTTCTGTAGTTGTTTTTACTGTATCTGACATTAAAAAAAAAAAAAAATGATGGGCATTTGGCTTTGACCACCTAAGGACAAGGTCTCCATATTCAATTTACCTGACAAGATTCTCATTATCTCCAGTTCCTTTGCAAGTTGAACATTCAGTTCTTAAGTCTTCAGCTTTGGGCTTCTTCTGTAACACAGATTGCCTCTGCCTTCTTTCCCTAGGAACTCTTTCCTGCCATGCAAAAAAGAAGGAAACAAAACAAACCTGAATAGGAAGAATGAGATGGAAATAACTCAAAGCAAGAAAGCTTTCCTATGTTCAGACTATGTAAATAGAATTTAATTTATTCAAACCTCATGTTTTTCTTCCTCAGGAACAAAGCTTCGCTTTCGTCCTCTGGTTCTCTGGAAAGAAAACCCATAAAAATTCTTAAGATTTATTATAATAAATATAAATTTTCTTAGTTAAGTTTTATATCTTATGTTGGAATTAATATTGCATTGCTCCACTGTATGTTGCTAAAATTATGTCACTTAATATACTATCTTTTTATATAATACACATGTATTTGATAGGAAAGAACTGATACTCAGAACTTTCTGTAGCATTTCATACTTACATGAAATGATTTGCTAAAAGTAATTTTTCAGGTCTTACCACAAATCACTTCTATAACTAAAACACTGAAACTGAAATCAGATCATATCTATTGTTTTCCCACACATGTGTCTATGTGTGTTTATGCAATACAAATATATATATTTGTGTATGTATATATATGTATATGTGTGTATATATATACATGTGTGTGTATGTATGTGTATATATATGTGTGTGTATGTATGTGTGTGTGTGTATATATATATATATATATATATATATATATATATATATATATATATCTCCCTAAGTAGCCACAAAAAGGTGGAAGGCAAAGACCAAAATTCCCAAATTCTTAAGACTAGCTAAAACAATTTAGTAAAAAAGTTTATATCCTACATTTGGATTGTATTTGTACTTCATTTGAAAGAAGGCATCCACATGTTTAAAGGAAATACAATAATGTATTTACAGTTAGTATGGTTAAACTCTATCATACATAGCACAGCCTCTGAAGACTTACAATCTCCATCTGCAGACCACTGCTCTAGAGACTAGATGAGACACAAGATACCACTTAGGTTTTATTCTAATAGTTGAGATAGCTGAGATTAAAAACAAAAACCAAAAACAAAACAAAAAAACAAAACAAAAAACAAAACAAAAAAACCCATTTATTTCAAAATCAGAGAGATGTCAAATAATCCTCACCAGGACTATTTTCTAATATAAATGCATCAATGTTGTAATCGTCAGTTCTTTAGATTATCTAGTCCCTTGCTAATCAGTACCAAAAATGCACAAATGTCATACTCTGCGATTTCCCACCACTAACCAAAATCCAATTAAGGTCATTCAAGACAAGAAAACTTAAGATTCATGACAACATTAATGCATTTATATTAAAAAATGTTCTGACTGCAATGGAGGAGTTAGGGAAGGACTGAAGAAGCTGAAGGGATTTTTTAATTTCATAGGAAGAACAACATTACCAACCAGACAGAAACCACCCCCTCTCCCCGCCCCAAGAGTCTCCAGGGACTAAACCACCAAGCAAAGAGTACACATGGAGGGACCCATGGCTCCAGGTGCATATGTAGCAGAGGATGGCCTTGTCTGGCATCAATGGGAGAAGAGGCCCTTGGTCCTGTGGAGGCTTATGCCCCAACATAGGGAATGCTAGGGCAGTGAGGCAGGAGTGGGTCAGTGGGTGGGAGAAGCTCCATCATAGAAGCTGGGGGAAGGGGGATGGGATAGGGGGTTTGTGAAGGGGAAACAGAGACGGGGGGAATAACATTTGAAATGTAAATAAATAAAATAACCAATAAAAAATAATTGTCAAAAAATGTTCTGCTGGGAATTATTTGGTACCTATCTAACTTTGAAATAAATGTGCTTAAATCTCAGCGGTTAGAATAAATCCCTTGTGTTCCATCCAGTCTCCACAGCAGTGGTCTGCAGATGGGGACCGACCATAAGTGATTATGACACAATGTTTATTCCATCCAAAGCTTCAGAAATTCTGATTTGATAAACTAAAAATAGTTTATTTACAACTAACACAAAATTGTACTATACTGTGTAATACAAACAGATTTGGTAAAAAGTTTAAATTATTTTTTCACTTTCTTGGTAGGCATATTACTGTAACATTCATATATAGACCATTTCAGTCAGGTTTCAGAATGGTAAAGAATATTAAAGGAAAAATACTCAAATTACCCATTAGAGTTCCACAATCATTTCACAAAATGCTCAAAGACTTTTACAGCCCTTATTGTGGGGGAGGGAGTAGGCAGGTAACTATAATTTATCTAGTTGTAAACAATTTTCTCAGCCACTTAACTCATTTAGCTCTGTCTATCCACAGTATATTTACTAAAAAAATGAGATAAGCCACACATCAGAAAAATTTGAATGGTTCTGAATATCATGAATTTAATTTTCATTATGATCATATTAATAGGCCATTTTCCTAACAATATTCATCAGTGAACATTTTTCAGATTCTCAACACTGAAATCTTAATACCACTGTGACTAGCTTGTACATGTGTACACTAGGTAGGATGTGTCATTACCTCTCAATTAAAGACTACCACAGGACGGGTAGCAATTATAACAATGACAAAAATATAAAACGGTGAAATAAGACCCATTAATTTGTATACTGGCTTTAATAAACTTTTAAATATTAATAAAACAAATGAAAACTATAGCTTGCCCCTTGCCTTAATAAATTAATATGAATGAAGAGAAGGAAACACATTAAATTTGTTAATTCCTTCTCCAAAATAATGACCTAAAAGGAGCAGTGTTCTCTACAAGACAGTAGGGTTCAGAAAAGACTGTGAAAATGGACTGTGACCACTGTATTTACTGTGTTAACAAATATATCGTAAAAACTCCCAAACTTTATGAGTCATGGGAAATAAAAACGACAGGACTTCAAAGAAAGTAAAGCTGATGCATGTGTGGGCGCACAGCAGAAAAGGACAGGTCTCCAGAAGCCCTCTGGCCCTGGGAAACGATGAAAAGCCACCAGATGCATACAGTATACAGAAATGAAAAACAAAATTGGAAAGCTTTCAAGCTACATTAAAGTTATTAGAAAATATACCCAAAAGTAAATATCATTTTTAAAGTAACTTCAAAAGAAACATGAAGACTCTCATTTATTTGCTTCAAAGGTAATTTCTTTGCCTAAAAGGAAGAAGAGTCTCTCCACACAAAAACAATGCAGAGAAGAGGTTGAGATTCTACAGCTCTCAACATGAAGCAAGGCCAGGCTGTCTCCACAGTAGTTCTACAGCCTCACCCATAAAATATAAGCAGGAACAAGGGACTGGAACCAAGTCTCAACATTTGAGTCTATCAAACTAGAAACTATAAGAGTAACTACTTCCGGGAACAATTAGAGTGAAATAGGAAAATAAACACAGATCTTCTAAAGTTACAACTGAAGTTTAAGATATCTTAATATCTTTAATATGATACAAACTATGTATCCATTTAAAATTGATATAAAAAAACTTGTTAAACAATTTTTAAAAACAAAGAGATTTTGCACCACTTCAATAAGAATGAAACCTGTAAGGCCAACATTGATAAGGAAGTGATGTAAAGAAAAGCAAGTGAACATAGCTATATAGGTGCTATCAGAATAATCAGCTGAGTAACTTAACTTGGCTGAGTAAGTGTGTGCTCCTACTTTAACATTGACTGAACACAAACCAGGCATTTGGGAAGAAAGAACTTAAAATAGAAAAAATTGCTCCTACCATACACGGCTAAGACTGGCACATTGCCTTTATTGATGGTTGATGTGGGGTGTAGCTCAGTCTGCTAATGAACACAAGCTAATTAATGAAGCCGTGAGGAGTAAGCCAGTGAGCAACATTTCCCCAAGGCCTCTGCTGACTTCACGTTGCTGTCTTGACTTCCCTCAGTGATTGACTGTGATATGGAACTGTAAGGTGAAATAAACCCTTTCCTCCCTAATCTGGTTTTGATCACAGTGTCTTAGCACTGCAATAAAAATCTTAACTAAGATAACCTGAGAGAAGAAAGATGGATACTGGCTTAGAAATGCAGACAAAATGGGCAGGAACATACTGAAGTCAATTGAATTTAGATTTAGTTGTGCTTATTTCATACACAATTTGGTGAAAAAAAAAATCAGACTATTTTATTTATTTATCTACTATTTGTAATTATTTTTAGGGTGGTTGGATTGAATCTGGGGCCTTGAACAAGCTAGGCAAGAGCTTGACCAATAACCTATATTTCCAGCCCTTATCAACTCAATTTAATTGATTCTTTGTCCTGTGCACAAAACTCTTCAAGCAACACTGATGACCATTTGCAAGGCATCAGTGGCACCAAAGAAAAAGGTAAGCATGTTGTATTTTAAGAGAATTTAGATTACTGTTATTTTATTTATTATCTGAACCTTAAAAAGATCCATTTTTAACCTATTGTCCATTAACAGAAATCATTTAAACATAAAAATATAAAGAAATGAAACTTGTGTTATAAGTGTTTATTCATTCATTAAATTAATAAGTATTTTAAAATACTTCATTTTAATAGTAAGAAAGACAGAGTTCTATGAGAATGATATTTCGTTATCCCTGACAGTGTCCTTTCTAGAACTTCATTATTCAGTCCTTTTCTCAACTATGTAATACGATACTAGGTTTGACTCTACTAACTCACATGAAAATAGAGAATACTAGCAATAATGTTTTACTAATAATTTACAATTATACACCGCAAGTCATCAGCTTAGGAATATAAATAGAGCAGAAGGTATATTCTTTTATGTTTGGGTGAAATATTCTGCAACTAGCCTTAGGTCCGACTTGTTTATAAAATCTGTTACCTTCTTTGTCAAGTTTTTGTCTGGATGGTCTGTCTATTGATGAGAATAGGGTACTGAAGACTCTTACTATCAGGATGTAAGGGTCAATAAATGATTTAAGCTGTAATAATGTTTCCTTTACAAACTTGGATACCCTTGTGTTTGGGTATCAAAGATATTAAGAATTGAAATACCATCCTCATGGATTTTTTTTTCTTGAGTATGAAATGTTCATCCCCATATCTTTTGATTAGTTCAGATTTGAAATCTATTTGGTTAGATATTGAATAGCTATACCAGATTGCTATTCAGGTGTATCTTGTTATATCATGGTATATCTTGTTCAACACTTTGCCCTGTGATAGAATCTATCTTAATGTTGAGATGTTTTTGGATGCAGCAAAAAGATGGATCCTGTTTTCATCCCTATTTAGTTATTAGTCTGTCTCATTTTATTGGTGAATGGAGACCATAGATATTGAGAGGTATCAATGACTAAAGACTGTTGATTCTTGTTATTTTGTTGGTGGTAGTGGTGGTAGTGGTAGCATGTACTTGTGTATGAGTCAAACGACATGAACATCTCAGGAGATGCAGGAAAGGCCTTTGACCAAACCCAACACTCCTTCATAATAAAAGTCCTGGAGAGATTAGAGATACAGGGGACATACCTCAACATAATAAAGGCAATCTACAGCAAGTCTGTAGCCAACACCAAATTAAATGAACAGAAACTCAAAGCAATTCCACTATAATCAGAAACAAGACAAGCTTTGTCTACTCTATCCAAATCTATTTAATAGAGTACTTGAGGTCTTAGGTAGAAGTAAGACAACTAATGAAGATCAAGGAGATACAAATTAGAAAGAAAGAAGTCAAAATATTATTATTTACAGATGATATGATAGTATACATAAGTGACTGTAAAAGTCACAGCTAGGAACTCCTAAAGCTGATAAATACTTTCAGCAAAGAAGCTGAATACAAGATTAACTAAAAAAAAAAAAAAAATCAGTAACCCCACTATATAAAGAAATAACATCTTTTAAAATAGACTCAAATATAAAATACCTTGGAGTAACTCTAAACAAGCAAGTAAAAGACTTCTGACAAAAACTTCAAACATTTGAAAAAGAAACTGAAATGTTATCAGACTAATAGTTGCCCCAGTTTCGGAGATGACAAGAGGGAAAAAAGAAAGTCACTGCTAAAACATGGGATTTGAGGGGTCAGAGTACAGATTGTCTGATGATCTGAATAAAAATAAGCAAAGTTGTATACAACATGAGACGGTATAGTCCATTTTATTTCTAGGCTTCATTCCCAAAATTCCACTACCTTTTGTGCAATAAGCAGTGGTATACATCTGTAATCCAAGCACTTGAGACTTGAAAATGGGATACTTAGAAAGTTCAATTGCTTGCCTACATAGTAAGTTTGAGCCCAGTCTGGGCTATGGGAAACCCTGTTACAGAAATTAAAAGGGACATTTTCTTTTTAATTTTTTTTTTTTTTCGAGACAAGGTTTCTCTGTGTAGCCCTGGCTGTCCTGGAACTCACTCTGTAGACCAGGCTGTCCTGGAACTCAGAAATCCATCTGCCTCTACCTTCCAAGTGCTGGAATTAAAGGCGTGCGCCACCACTCCCCAGCCTAAAAGGGACATTTAATAGTGACTATTTGTTAATAAAAATATTACTTATATTATAAAATAATATTTGTATGACTTAAATGGACAAGATTTTTAAAAAATATAACAATCAAATTTACATAGGTACAAACAAGTCTTTAGAGCAGAAGACTTAATGATTGTTTCTTTGGGTATAAATTTAGTATCAGAAAGTTATAACAAATTTCAGTGCACATTCTAAATTAGAAGTACCTTCTCTCAAACATTCATGTAAATTTAACTAGGATTACAATCTAGAGAAACTCAGGAACAAGCAACCGTGAAAATCTGTTCCCTCAAATTTAGAAGTTAAAAAGAATTGTAGAAATCAACTGGATGAATGTATAGCCTCAAAACGTAATGAGTTAATTTGCTGTATTGTGGCCTTCATTTCCTTTTACCAGCACATCCCCAGCCCATCTTAGAACAGCAACAACAGAAAGTATTGTAGGCAGGAAAGCTGACTGAATCAGAGTTTTAGCTTGTTCAGCTGCTCTGCCACTGGACTTCATAGTAGTTGAACTAATTAATTTTCATTCCTACCAAGTATCTCTCAGCTTTTAGGTAAAGAATTACTTAACTGAACTGAAATAAATCAGGTTTTTCTTATCAAAGTGTCTAATGAGGGGGAATCCTTTTGTGTAGCTTCTATAACTAAAGAGAAGAGGACAGTGACAGGCCTAAAATAAACACATTATTTATGATAAGATACCATAATTATTAAGTTTTTATTCATTTATCCTTTAATTAATTATTTTAAAGGAGTAAGGAATGAGAAACTCATTAATTATTACATGGAAAGAGTGTTAAAGATCCATCTGGATCTCCAGAAAGGCAAAAGAACTAAATAACCTTGTAGGTTCACTACATTAATGTACAATAAAGATATCTTCTAGGCACATAGTAAACCTTCAAGCCACTGTGTGTACATATATATAAACCCATGAGCAATTTATTTAATCACTGAATGTCTTTGACAATAAGCACAACTTGCAAGTATGGATAAGAATATCATCATCCTCAAAAAGCAAGAGAAAGGATAGAATCTGGCAGCCACTGTCTAGGGGACCATTCCAGTGCTAAGCAAGAACTTACGTCCTGGGAGTTTTTCCAAACTTGCTTTCACCCCTATATTTGATCCACTCACTAGTGCTTTTCAGGCTGAAATATCAACAATCAAGGCATTGGCTTGGTATTTTATGGTAAAATACTTACTGGCAATTTTCCTAATGGTCAACAAAGCTCCTTTCAAAAAAAAGACAACATTCTTGATATCCATATACCTAGCTACTCCTCATGTTCCACAGAATGACCCATTTCCTGAACTAGCAGTATGTGGTAGTGATTAAGCTGCTATAAGCATATACAGTCTAAGCATGATACCAGTACTTCTACTTGGAAAGCCAGCATAATAGAATAAAAGAACAGGTTCAAGAGCCATGAGATTGAGTTTGAAGCAACTATATAGGTGGTGGGAACTAAACCAAGGTCCTCTGCAAGAGTGGTTAGCACTCCTGACCACTTAGTCAACTCTCCAGTCCCCTTCTTTTCTTCATTAATATCAGCTCTTTCAAGGTTAACATTCAAACATTCTCTTAATTTTGACAATATTTCACTGTGGATAACAGAAACCTCTAGCCTGTCCAAGAGACATATATACCTCATCTATCATGGCTACATCTATCTTTCTCAAACATTCCCCAAATAGAAACAGAGTACTCAAATGCCCAATACTTATGGGGAACATCTTATTCATAACCATTCCATTCCATTATTGGATCCACATAGTCTCATGGCTATATCATAAAACAATATGAACTCAGTCCAACTTTGAGTCTCATAGTCTTCATGGTCTGGCTGTTAGGGAAGTCAAACAGTCCTCTGAGGGAATAGTGAGGATGATTATAGGAAAGATAGAAAGAAAATGCAAGATCCCGGTATGAGACGTCTGCTTGGTAAATACCAGAACAGCAGCAAGTGCATTTCTCAGAGCCTTCTTATACTACAGTACCATGGGAAGCAAAACCACAAGCTAACAGAAACAATTTTGGTAAAATGTATACAAGACACTTGTTCTCATCCCAGAAACCTCTCTGTTCCTTCCACCAAGGTCAATAGAATAGTCAGCCCCTAACCTTGAGGCTCAGGTGCAGCTCTTCTTACTGCTCCATGACTCCTTGGCAGGCCAGGAGATCTGCCAACAGGTCCTGTCCTGCCTGGAAGGCAGACTTTTTCTTTTTGTTTTTCTTTCTGCTTCAGAAAAGCAGCAAATGGTTCCTGACATTTTCTGAGCCTCAACCCTGTTTAAAAGTTCAAAGTCCAAAGTCTTTCCTAAAGCTCAAGGCATTCTCTTAACTTTCTATAAAATCAAAATACAAATTATAAATTTCCAACATATAATGGTACAGAATATGTTCTGTCATTCTAAACAGGAGTTAAAAAGCCATAGAGAGTAAGGATTGGCCCAATAAAGACTGAAATCCAGAAGAGCAAACTCCAAATAGTGTAGTTCCTTTGTCCAATGTCAGAAGGCTCAGATGGCTCTCCTCTTCTGGGTTGGCTCCCTGTAATGTAATCTCTCTCTTGGGCTGGTTCTGCTTCCTGTCTGCAGCTCTCCACAGCTCATATCCCTGATTCCAGGATGTCTAATAGCCAAGACCTCACTTCTCAAAGCAGCAAAACAGGAGAAAGAGAGGACCACTGAGAGTGCCTTCTGCCCTTGTCCTTAGAAACCGCCTGGCTCAATTGAAGAGTAATAGACTAATTTCTTTGGCAGAAGAGATTTCAGGACAGACTAGTATTGATGTGTCACATATTTATCAGTAATCACTCTTACGCAAAAAAATTTTGGCTTCTCAATTCACACAAAGACTCAGATTTGACAAACTAAATGCTGTTCATGAATATACAGGTGTGAAATACAAAGGGAAAGATTAGGGACTGAGATATATAAAACAGATGAAAGGTAATCTCAACAGGTGAGCTGGCTGAGGGAGGCACAGGAGTCGATGGCTTCAGTAATGTTGTGTTTTTAGTGGAGCGTTGGTTAGTCTGGTGATCACTATTAGGCTTTTAGCTGAACCTACAAACTAGATCCTCAGTTAATATACACCACTGAATTCATAGAAATATTTAAGAGCAATATGGACACTTGATTGACTTCTGAGGGTATGTTTATGCTATAAACTCTTTATCTGCTTAAAGTTTTTGCAGTGGAATGTCACTGAGACCAATAAATGAAGAATAAATACCGTGTTTCTTATTGGAATCTTCTTGGGTTCTGGTGGTACATCCTGTGGAACAAACTTCACTGGCTCCTTAATCTGTCTCCTTGATCGTTTCGTTCCATCTGGTAAGGTTTCCATGGCCATCTCTGCTTCCATGTCGCTGCTCCCTGCCTGGTCACACTCCGAGCATTGCCTGAACAAATTTTTAGGAAAAATTAAGGTTATAGATCTCTTATCTTCTGATTTTAAGTATAATTCCTATAAATATAAAAAGAATTCATACATAAATACACACACACTCAAATACACACAGGTAGCATGGTAATGACAAACAGAAACACAGCTCTACTCTGCGTCTCTGCAGGAATGATGACCATGACTATATTATAAACAGCAGTTTGGTGTATACACATATTACAAGAACATATGTAACAATGCTGTTGTGAACCAACCTAAGTCACAGATCACTGACTAAGAAAGTATCTTTACTTCGGAAATGATGACTTTCTTTTTAAGGTGAACATATACTGGAAAGTCTTTTAAAAACATTCACTCTTTTACTCCTTTACCATACCTTTTCATTGTATTTAATGACACAGTGTGTTGAATATACCATCTGGAGAAAACTCTAGGAAAGATCTGTGGAGTGTTGGGGAAAATAGTCATTTTACTCGGTACACAAAGTAAATCCTTGATAAAATGTAATTTAAGAGAAGGATTAATAAGTAGCTTTCCAAAAGTCCGATTTGTAATACATTATTTTTATAGTATTTACTTTATGTGCTGATATTTGTACCTTCAAATGTAATTAAAATTCAAACATCTCTAAACATTTATCACTAAATTCATTCTATCAAAATTATTTTTGATACATCAATACTATAGACTTAATTAAGCTTATTTTTACTTTTTAATCTGAGATCTTTGATGAAGCAGAGATTGAAGGAATGGCCAACCAGTGACTGGCCTAACCTGACACCCACCCCATGAGAGACAGCCAACTCCTGACAATATTGATATTCTGCTATGCTTGCAGACAGGAGCCTAGCACAACTATCATCTGAAAGGCTTCATCTAGCAGCTGATGGCAACAGGTAGAGACCTGCAGTCAAATATTAGGCGGAACTCAGGGTATCTTGTGAAATGGTGGGGGATCAGATTGAGGGAGTTGGAAGAGTCAAGGTCAACATAAGACCTACAGAGCCAACTATCCTGGGACCAAGAGGGCTTACAGAGACTGAACCACCAAACAAACAGCATGCATGATCTGGATTTAGGCCACATACACACACACACACACACACACACACACACACACACACACACACAGCACATGTATAGCTTGGTCTTCATGTGGGTTGCTTAACATCTGGAGTAGGGCCCTTATCTGTCTTGGACTCTGTTGCCAGTGTTTGGATCCACTTCTAGCTGGGCTGCCTTGTCTGGCCTTAGTGGGAGAGGATGCACTTAGTTCTGCTGCAACTTGATATAGCATGGCATACTGGTACCCAAGGTGGGGATTCCTCTTCTTTGAGGAGAAGGGAAAAGGGAGAAGAAAGGAGACAGGAGACTAGGACTTGGAGGATTGGAGGGAGGGGCTGTGATCAGGGATGTAAAGTGAATAGATGAATAAATTAATAAAAAAACATCCTGAGGTTTATAAATCCTAAGTTCCATAGCATAAATACAAAGTACCATTTGTTTTAATGATGCAATCATATGAACTGATATAATGTAAGTAAATATGTAAAATATATTTACTTTTAAATTGCTATTTAAGTATAATGCTAATAAAAAATTTTAACATGAAAAAGAACTGACTAGTGAGAAAAACAAACATTACTTTCTAATGCATTACTTAAAAATTCTTACAAGTACATTGCTAGCACAACTAAAGTTGTTGTTTAGATTAACAAATCAACACCAAAATACAATCAATAATAAACTAAACTGCTATATATTTGTCTCAAAATAGCAGTAAGCAACAATAGCAGAATTCACATGATGAATATATACTGTGAAGAAAATTTACAAGGAAAACAAAATTATGAAAAACTATGAAATTCTAGGTTCTTAGTTTCTTTTTTTGAACATAATAAAATGTCATTGCTTTTTAAATGAATAAGTCTACAAACAATAGCAAATTCTGTATCAAATGTAATTTTTCTGCTTTATATCCCTAAATTATACAAACTAATAACAAACTGATCATTTTGATAAGCTCAATGAAGTGTTAAAGCTTATCAAGCATTCTAACCCTATGTGTGTGTGAGCACACAGGCAAGCAATTCTCTCTGTACATAGAGGGCTAAATATTACCTGACTGTTCATCTCAGGTCTCCGATTGGCTGTGGCTTATTAATTAAGCTACACTGACTGACTAGCAAGCCCTAAAGATCTATACTTTCATATAGATCTTTCACTTATTTGATTAGTTACCCCAAGATATTTTATATTATTTGTGGCTATTGTGAAGGGAGTTGTTTTGCTAATTTCTCTCTCAGCTTATTTATCATTTATATAAAAGAAGGCTACTGATTTATTTGAGTTAATTTTATATTCAGCCACTTTGCTGAAGTTATTTGTCAGCTGTAGAAATTCTCTGATAGAATTTTTGGGGTTGCTTATGTATTATTATATCACACACCCTTGTCTTGTCCCCGATGTTAGTGGAGTGCTTCAAACATCTCTCTATTTAATTTGATATCGGTTTAACTCTGCCCCATAACTGTTCTGTCTGAAAGAACTCCAGGGACAAAAATGGAGAAGAGCCCAAGGAAAAGGTCAGGCAACAGGTCCAAAGTGGGATCCATCTCAAGGGGAGGCCCCAAGGCCTGGCACTATTACTGAGGCTATGCAGTGCTGACAAAAAGAGGCCTATCATAACTGCCCTCTGAAAGATCCAACCAGCAGCTGAAAGAGTCAGATGCAGATATTTATACCAATCAATGGACAGAAGCCACTGACCTCTGTGGTTGAATTAGGGAAAAGTTGGAAGAAGCTGAGGAGGAGGGCTACCCTGTAGGAGCACCAGCAGTCTAAATTAACCTGGACCCCAAGATCTCTCAGACCAAACAAGCAGCATACACCAGCTGATATGAAGTCCCTAACACGTATACAGCAGAGGACTGCGGGGTCTGGGTTAAGTCAGAGAAGTTACACCTAACCCTCAAGAGAATGGAGGCATGAGGTAATGGGGAGGTCTGGTGGACCTCTGGTTGTAAGGGGATGGGGTGGGGGTGGAAACATTGCTATGGAGATTGGGGTGGGGGGATGAAGGTATGTGATGTGGAAAAGTCAGAGATGGGCCAGGAGGGAGATAAAATCTGGAGTGTAAAAAAAGATTAAATAAAATGTAAAAAGTAAAACGTAAGAAGCTCAGAAAAAAAGATCTACACTTTCTGCCTTCCCAGTACTGAGATTAAAAGCATGCCCCATTATCAAGTCTAGCTTACATGGCTTATGGTCATCATGCCTATGTGGTAAGCATTGTATTAATTGAGCTTCCCTCACCCAAAATTCACTTTACATATATATAAATCCCTATAATATAAAAACATATGCTTTTGTAGAATCAAGTTTTCAAATTAAAACATTTGTCATTTTATTTCTACTTTTGTAGCTACTACTCATTATTACAACATACTGCTGAGTGGTCATTCCCAAACCCACTAAAAACTTGTTCTAGAATATTCAGGCAACAAAGCACCAAACCACAAAACATTGAAATATTCAAAATATCAAGAAGATTTTATAACTGACAATTCAAAAAATGTGTTCTAATTTCAAGGCAGCTGCCACAAGTCATGTCATATATATCTATTCAAATGGAGAGTTTTCACTCTTTCAACAAGATATTGAACACTGTAGTCTTCACCTTCAGATATCTAGATAATAGCCTAGTACAAAAGTCACAGCACATCCAATTCAATGGAATCAAAGAGCACTTTCAAGGAAAGTGATGATTATCTTGGAAATGTCAAAAGCATGTACCTGAATTCATTTAGTAATCTATGACACTGCTATGATATACAAGCTTATATTTTTTAAAGATTTATTTATTTATTATATATAAGTACAATGTAGCTGTCTTTAGACACACCAGAAGAGGGCATCAGATCTCATTACAGATGGTTGTGAGCCACCATGTGGTTGCTGGGATTTGAACTCATGACCTTCAGAAGAGCAGTCAGTGCTCTTAACTGCTGAGTCATCTCTCCAGTCCCGATATTCAAGCTTATTAATGAAACTTATTTAACCCTCTATATATTTACTTAATATATACATTTTACTAGATATGGGTCCTATAGCTTTTAACTCCTATACCAAAAATTAAAAAGAGAAAATCTTAAAATAATTGAAGTAATCAAAACAATTAACTGACAATGCTACCTCAAAGAGCCAAAGACCACTTAAGAAAAACCCAACACCAGGCATCAGAAGCCTTCTTTGGATCTGTAGGCCAGGAGTGTGCAAGAGACTTCCAAACATCACAGGCTATTCTTACTGCCCCTGGTTGCTCCCAAGAGGTGGAAGGTAATGCTTTATTGCTGAAGACACCATGTACTTCAGACCCAGGGACTAGAGGCCTCTGAGCTGGACCTTGCCTGAGGAATACTTTTCACAGTGCCAGAGGTGCCATATAAGCTTCTAGAGGAGGGATGCAAGCAACAGTCCTAACCAGCGATGATGCCTATGAACCATAACAATGACCAACATGGCACAATAATCTTAAGAGTATAGTAGTGGCACTCATAACTTGGCAATAACCAACAACTCTGTGATTGGTCTTAAGTCATATTCAAAGGGATGACAATCATGCCTCCTACCAAAAGCCTAATCAACTACCCAGTGCTAATACAGTCATGGATCTTAGGCCAGAACCTATAAACCAACATTTTCATAAACCAGCAAAATCCCTAACTACATTCAAAATATTTGTGCTTATACCCATAGATATATGTAGAACCTCATCAAGAAAGAAAATTCTTTGTAAGAGACAAAGACTAATATAGAAAAATAAATAAAATGCAGAACTGTGAAATCCATGGAAACATCTATAAAACACTTCCAGCACATAAGGCTCAGGGAACACTGAAGAAGATGGGATAGAGAAAGATCGTAAAAGGTGGAGGACCAGAGAGTCTGCTGTGAGACTGTGTCTCATCAACATGATTTATTAAACATGAAGTGAATAAGGACAATTGACATACCCTAGTAAATGGGACCAAGGGTGTGGAAGGACATACCCCTCATGGTAATAGGGCCTCAACCCTACAGAAAGAACAGCAGTCAACTAAGTCATTCTGAGACTGGGAGAGATAGTCTTCTCCAAACAAGGCCATGTACCAATTAATTACCTAATAGCAAATGGTCAACTATGGAAACATATGCATATAAATAACATTATACAAACTGAGCAAGCTACACATAGGAATATATATGTATAAACATTTACAAATGGAACAATTAACGATAAAAGAGTCTGTGAATGTGAAAGAGATCAAGGAAAAAGTTTTGAAGAAAAAAATAGAATATGGTGATGTAATTATAAACCTGTTTTTAAAGCTATTACATAAAATAAAGTTTGAACACTGATAAAATTTCACATGAGGAATTATGCAAAACATTCACTTTCATGTTGAAATACCTAGAGAACCTTTGAAATTTGCTACACAGTTTATCTATAACCACTGTCAAATCATCTTTTAAAAAATATTTTACATTCTGAGTTCGAGACCAGTCTGGTCTACAGAGTGAGTTCCAGGATAGCCAGGGCTACACAGAGAAACCCTGTCTCAAAAAACAAAAAACAACAACAACAAAAAATTTACAAATAATTATGAAAGGTTATTTCTGGGTAAGATAGCACACAAAACATGGGTCCCCATAACAATTCAAAGGGAGTGTCATATACTCCAAGACGAAGAGAATGTGAAATTTATCAAAGTAGTGTCCATTCATCTGAAAAATGCAGAGAAAAAGACTGGGATGTACAGAAAAAAAGTAAAATATAGAACTCATAAAGGCAAATACCACGTTTTCCCTTATATTTATATATCTAAATTGTGTGTGTGTGTGTGTGAAGGCCACATACCTATGTCTTCCTCCATCACTTTATACTTTGTTGTTGTTGAAAAAAAATTTACAACATATTCTGCTCATGCCTTTCCCCTCTCCTAGGTCCTCCAAGAACCCCCCCTTTTTTTTTGAGACAGGTCTCTACTGTACTGGAACTCACAGATTCAGCTATCCTATATGAGCAGAGCTTCCAGGATCCTCACGTTTTTGGTTCAAAGGGCGTAGATGGCACTCACCAGAAGCCACACACTGCTCCTTCTTCTGGTCACAGGGATTCAAACACAGGGTCTCAAGAAGGGATAATAAGCACTTTAACCTACTGAGCCACTCTCTCCACAGGCCCCTGAATCCAGAACTTTTTTATAGATTACAACTCAAGGATTCAGGTCCTTTTGTTTTCTAAAACAACTAGATCAATAATTTTTCATAAAAACAATATTCATTTATATTTCACAGGTGTTTTTTGGTTTTTTTTTTTT
>JADRCC010165678.1:0-10965 GCA_019843855.1 Hylomyscus alleni
ATTTCATTTATTTATTTACATTTCAACTGCTGTCCCTCTTCTCAGTCTCCCCTCAGCAAACTCCTCATCCCAACTCCCTCTCCTTCCTCCCCTTTGCCTCTATGAAAGTGCTCCACCACCCACTGACCTACCCACCCACTCCCACCTTAATCCTCTACCATCCCCTATGTTGGGGCACCTAGCCTCCATAGAACCAAGAATGTCTCCTCCCATTGATGATGGACAAGGCCATCCTCTGCTACATATGCAGCTTGAGCCATGGATCCCTCCATGTGTACTCTTTGATTAGTAGTTTAGTCTCTGGCAACTCTGGGGAGTTTGGTTTGTTGGATTGTTGTTCTTCCTATGGTGTTGCAATCCACTTCTGCTCTTTGGATAGGATTTATGTTTACCTACTGACTACAATGTTAGACATCTATTTAGAAACTCCTAGCCTGTCCATTCTCCCTGTCATTTATCCCAGTTGTCTTCAGTGAATCCTACTTTCCAGCCACAACTACATTAACATATTATCTTTATATCATAATAGATTTGCATTTTTTATTTTTATTTTTCTTTGAGGTTGAAAAACTTTCCCCCTTTTTGAGATTTATAAACTTGAAATAAAGGTTGACCTATTTCTCCTTTGGTAATTTGTTTGTATTAATGGGACTGATAATGAATAAAAATAAAAGTCATAATGAATGCTATATAATTTTTGTTTGTATGCTTTCTTCCACTATTTTGATAAATTTAGTATTGTGAAGTTGCATGCAGATATGCTTACATTTCTCAGGTTTCTTAGGAATGCTTTCTACACCATTCTATAATATGTAAGAAGAAGTTTGAAATAATATGTTGTCTTTGCCTATATTATGGCCATGACAGAATCATAAGTCATTAAAACATATAGAAAATTGAAACAAACATTGAATAATTGGGGTATTATCAAAACATCTTATTTGGATTTAATCAATGAAAATTCTGTGATTTATAAAACTGTGATTTGAATATACAGGCATATGAATGCAAAGACACCTTCTTAGTGGCTAATACTGCTTGTCTTAGAATGAATTCATATACCAATGAAGATATTACTATTTTAATATAGCATGAACTAAAAAAAAATTATCTTTCTCAGTTAAAAAACTGCATGATGATGGTAAAGAGATAGTCAGGTAGATCAATGGAATAGAATCAAAGACCCAGAAATGGACCCACACCCATGTTCTCCTACTCTTTCCACCATCCAATGTAAAAAGAGATAACATTTTCAAAAAATGGTGGTGCTTCAACTGCCAAGCAGCATGTAGAATTATACAAATTGATCCATTCTTATCTCCTTGCACAAAGCTCAAGTCCAAGTGTATCAAGGACCTCAACATAAAACCAGATAATCTGAATCTGATAGAAGAGAAAATGGGGAAGAGCTTTGAACACATGGGCATAGGGGAAAATTTCCTGAACAGGAGAAAAATAGCTTATGCTCTAAGATCAAAAATTGACAAATGAAACCTCATAAAATTACAAAGCATCTGTAAGGCAAAGGACACTTCCAATATGACAAAACAGCAACCCACAGATTGAGAAAAGATCTTTACCAACCCTACATCCATTAGAGGAATTATTATAATCATAATACATGATAAAGAATATATTTTTTTACTTTCATAATAATGTTCTTCACTTGGAACTATAGCTCTGCCCAAGAATCCAGGACTGCTGCATGTTACCCAGTTCTCACCAGCCAAAAGATTATAGTACAAACTTTTAAGTATGTTTTATTAATCTTGTATTTCATACAAGATAAATTCATGGTACTGAGTACATAACCTCCGAGATTCACCTGTCCAGGCCTAGCCACACAACTTCATTTATTTTTTTAAATCTTTTATTTATTTATTTATTTAATTTTGTACACTCCACATTTTATTCCCTTCTCTTAGTCCACCCTTTACTGTTCCATATCCCATAATTCATCCCCAAACCCCTGTCTCCACAAGGATGAAACCATCATACCCCCGTACACACCAACAGTCCTTTAAACACCCTGAGGCCTCCAGTCTCTTGAGGGTTAGATACATCTTCTCTGACTGAACCAAGACCCAGCAGTCTTCGGCTGCATATTTGTTTGGAGCCTCATATCAGCTTGTGTAAGCTGCCTGGTTCGTGATCCAGTCTTTGAGAGATCTAGGGGTCCAGGTTAATTGAGACTGCTGGTCCTCCTACAGGGATGCCTTCCTCCTCAACTTCTTCCAGCTTTTCCCCAATTCAACCACAGGGGTCAGCAGCTTCTGTTCATTGGTTGAGTGCAATTATCTGAATCTGACTCCTTCAGCTGCTTGTTGGGTCTTTCAGAGAGAAGTCATGATAGGTCCCTTTTATGAGCTCTCCATAGCCTCAGTAACAGTGTCAGGCCATGGGAATCCCCTTGAGCTGGATCCCACTTTGGGCCTGTCACTGGACCTTCTTTTCCTCAGGCATCTCTCCATTGCCATCCCTGCAGTTCTTTCAGACAGGATCAATTATGGGTCAGTTTTGACTATGGGATTGCCACCCCATCCATAACTTGATGCTCTGTCTTCCTGCTGGAGGTGAGCTCTACAAGTTCCTTCTCCCCACTGTAGGGTATTTCATCTAGGGTCTCTCACTTTAAATGCTGAAAGTCTCTCACCTCCCAGGTCTCTGGTATATTCTGGAAGGTTCCCCCAATCTCCTATCCCCTATGTTGCCTGTTTCCATTCTTTCAGTTGGTCATTAGAGCTTCAGTTCTCCCCCCACCCAATACCAGATTTTTGACAAAGAAACAAAACATATACAATGGAAAAAGGGAAGAAGCATCTTCAATAAATGGTGACGGTCTAATGGACTGTCTGTATGTAGAAAAATGAAAATAGACCCATATTTGTCACCTTGCACAAAGCTCAAGACCAAGTAGATTAAGGACCTCAACATAAAACCAGATATACTGAATCTAACAGAAGAGAAAGTGGGAAAGAGTCTTGAACTCATTGGCATAGGGGAAAATTTCATAAACAGAACTCCAATTGCTCATGCTCTAAGATGAAGAATTGACAAATGGGACCCAATGACACTAGAAAGCTTCTGTAAAGCAAAGAACATAGTCAATAAGACAAATCAGCAACCTACAGAGTGGTGAAAAAGCTTCACTAACTCCACATCTGGTAGAGGGCTAATATCCAAAATATATAAAAAAACTCAAGAAGATAACCACCAAAATCAAACAACCCCTTCAGAAATGAGGTATAGAATTAAGTGGAGAATTCACAACAGAGAAATCTTGAATTGCAATTAATGAAATGTTCAAAGTTCTTAGGGATCAGAGATATGCAAATCAAAATGACCTTGATATTCCACATTACACCAATCAGAATGGCTAAGATCAAAACTCATGTGACACTCTCTGGGCTGGTTTCCTGAGCAGACCTTGGGTGCAAGCTCTAAAGTCAGTCCCACAACACCCAGAGGAGGCTCCACTCACAGGCACTCTGACACTCTCAGGATCAGAGGTGAGGAGGACTCAACATCTGTCCCAACACCAGGAGTAACTGGGATCAGTGGGACCAGGCACACAGAGTGCAGAGTGGCTCGAGTTCCTTCCAGTCTCTCTGGGCTGGTGTCCTGAGTGGACCTTGGGCCAAGCTCTGCAGCCAGTCTCACAACATCTAGAGGAAGCTGCTGCACTCCCAGGTGCTTTAACAAGCCTAAGGTCACAGGATCCCAGAATCACAGGATCACAGAGACAGCTTGACTCTGAGGAGTTCTGATATAACCAGGATCACAGGAAGGACTGACTCCAGTCAGATTTAGCAAGGGCAGGTAGCACTAGAGATAGCCAGATGGTGGTGGGCAAGCTTAAGAAAATAAACAACATAAACCAAGGTTACTTGGCATCATCAGAACCCAATTCTCCAACCATAGCAAGGCCTGGACACATCATCACACAGGAAAAGCAAGATTCATATATAAAATCACTTCTCATGATGTTGATACAGGACCTTAAGAAAGAAATAAATAGCACACTCAAAGAAATACAGGAGAACAAAGGTAAAGAGTTAGAAGCTCTTAAAGAGGAAACACAAAAATCCCTTAAAGAACTACAGAAAAGCACAATCAAACAGGTGAAGGAAATTAGCAAAACCACCCAGAATCTAAAAATGGAAATAGAAAAAAATAAAGAAATCAGAAAGAGAGACAACCCTGGAGATACAAAACCTAGGAAAGAAATCAGGAGTCATAGATGTAAGCATCACCAACAGAATACAAGAGATAGAAGAGAGAATCTCAGGGGCAGAAGATACCATAGAAAACATTGACACAACAGTCAAAGAAAATGCAAAAAACAAAAAGCTCCTAACCCCAAACATCCAGGAAATCCAGGATGCAATGAGAAGACCAAACCTAAGGATAATAGGTATAGAAGAGAGTGAAGACTCCCAATATAATGGGCCAGTAAATATCTTTAACAAAATTATAGAAGAAAATTTCCCTAACCTAAAGAAAGGGATGCCCATGAACATACAAGAAGCCTATAGAAGTCCAAATAGACTGGACCAGAAAAGAAATTTCTCCTGTCACATAATAATAAAAACACCAAATGCACTAAACAATGAAAGAATTTTAAAAGCAGTAAGGGAGAACAGGCAAGTAACATACAAAGGCAGGCCTATCAGAATAATGCCAGACTTCTCACCAGAGACTGAAAACTAGAAGATCCTGGGCAGATGTCATACAGACCCTACAAGAACAAAAATGTCAGCCCAGGCTACTATACCCAGCAAAACTCTCAATTACCATAGATGGATAAAACAAGATATTCCTTAACAAGACAAAATTTACAAAATATCTTTCCACAAATTTAGCTCTACAAAGGATAATAGATGGAAAACATCAACATAAGGAGCAAAACTAAACCCTAGAAGAAGCCAAAAAGTAATCTTTCAACAAATCCACACAAATCTAATTCCACTTCTTACAACAAAACCAACAGGAAGTGACAATTACCTTTTCTTAATACCTTAATATGAAAATTAATATTACCAACATATTCTAATTGATTGAAATCCAAAAATATGAGAAATTAGAAATTTGTTGATTGTCATCTAGTGGTCTCTCTAATTTGGTAATTGGTGAAATAGGTTCAATATTGTACAATCTATATATCCTTTCAGCTTGTTCGTGACAGTGTCTTGCTGTGTATAACATAAGGGTCTTGAAATCTTGCTTCTCCTATCTCAGTCTCCCTATTAGTAGGATTGTTCATTTCATGTTTTTACACTATACTATGGTTTTCAGAACAGCTTATACATTTCAAAAGTATTTATATACCCAAGGGAGACATAGACAATTAACTTGGGAGGTGGCTTGTAGGAAAGAGAACAACAAAGAGTGAGATTGAATGCTTTGCTTGACATTTGTAGCTCTTGTATCAAGTTTGAAGAAGAGGACTTTATAAGTTACTCTTTCTCTGAGGTTAATGCTTTTCCAATTTATCACAACCAATGAACCAGATTCTTACCCACACCTAATGTCTGTGCCACCCTCCAAGCAGAACCATTGTTCATTGAAACAGTTGGTGAATGACTTTATGGATAGACCATCTTAATACACACACCATTTCTTAAATGAATGTAACCTGTTCTCAGTGGCCTGAGAATAAAGTCACTCACTCAAGTCAAATAGCTTTGACCATAGCAGGAAGTCTGTATCCAAAAATCATGCCTACAATTCATTCCTTGGCACAGCAGAACTGTCAACTCTCAGCTTAGCTAAGATGGAGTTAAAATCCTTTGGTAATGTGAGAGTCATTGAAGTTCAGCCTTATTACAATGAAATCCAATGTCTAAAAATTGTTCTTATTTTGGGCTTGTACCACAGTTAGAGCTAAAATTTTAAACTCTACTTAGTACAAAACAAACAAACAAACAAAAAGACTATGTATTTATGTTCATTTAAGAAAATACTAGTAGTGATGTATTATTTTGAAATATACAGTTAATATGTTTGGAGTTATTTAAAATTTATACTGGAAAAACGTATGTATTTTCAGTATTGCTGTAGACAAGCATCTATATAACACTGTTAAATTGTTTTATATCAAACAACTTTTATAATGCTCATTTTTATTGTTATAATATTTTATAAATTTTATGGAATATGACAAAAAAAGATATTGTAGATATTGAAGAAGGGGTCTCTGGGAGGAGTTGGGGTACAAAAGGGAAACAAGAATGTGATTTAATTCTATTTACTTAAAATATGTTTTTGAATGCTAACAAATTCAGACAAATTGAAATCATGTAACTTTTCTCATCACAATGCAATAAAAGTTAAAAAAAACTCAGGTGACAACACAGGTTGGAGAGGATTTAGAGTAGAGGAACACTCTTCCTTTGCTGGTGGGATTGCAAACTGGTACAACCACTGTGGAAATATATCTGGAGGTTCCTCAGAAAATTGGAAATAGGTCTACCTGAAGACCCAACAATACCACTCTTGAGAATATACTCATAAAATGCCCCACCATGCCACAGGAGCATATGTTTCACCATGTTCATAGTGGCCATGTTTATAATAACTTCATGTATTATTGATTTTTGAAAATCTATCAGGTCCAATTTGTGGTTCCCTACCATAGGTCATAAATTCAAAGAAAACCAGCTCTTCTTTCCCCCTGGAAGCTATCAAATGGCAATAGCTCTTTCACTAACTGTGGGACTTTGGTTCCATCTTCCCAAGCATGCTGGGATTTTTTCTATGGCTTCAGCTTGTGATAATCTTTTGAATGTTGTTCCAATTGCTCGGATTTCATATGTGAAACTCTCTGCTCTGCCATGTTCTAAAACCACTCTTTTATTGTAGTTATCTACAACTTCTGGCTATAATATTCTTTCCTCCCATTTTTTGAGAAGATCCAAAAGGATGTGAGGGAAGAATATTATGTATATATCTTACTTAAACTAGTTAGGGCTTAGTACTTAATAGCATCTCTAAAGGACTGAAGAAGCTGAATGTGTTTGTAATCCCATAGGAAGAACTATAGTATCAACCATCAAGATTCTCCCCCCACCCCACCCCCAGGAACTAAAACACTAACCAAACAGTACACATGGAGGGACCCATGGCTCCAGCCACATATGTAGTAGAGGGTGGCTTTATCTTGCATTAATGGGACGGGAGGCCCTTGTTCCTATGAAGGCTCGATGCCCCAGTATAGGGAGATTCCAAGCCAATGAGGTAGGAGTGGGTGTGTGGGTAGGGGAGCACACTCATAGAAGCAGGGGAAAGGGGATATTATAGGGGATTTGCGGAAGGGAAATTGGGAAAGGGGATAACATTTGAAATGTAAATAAAGTAAATATCCAATAAAAATGTTTTATTCAAAAGCGTTATGTAATATATTGTGATCATGTTTTCCCCTTCCCCAACTCCTCCCAGATCTTTCTCACTTTCTTTCCTACCCAACTTTTGTCTGTTTCTGTTTTTGTCTTTGTCTATGTCTCTCTTGCTCTTGCTCTCCCTGTCTCAAAAAAAAAAGAAAGAAAGAAAAAGAAAAAGAAAAGAAAAAAAGAAAAAAGAAAAAAAAAGAAAAAAGAATTCAATTCTATACATGTTGATCAGTTGCATATCTCAATAAAAAAGAGTTTTAGTGGAAGCATATAACTTGGGAATCTTTGTTCTCCTCTATTCTGATGGTTCTTAGATTTGCACTTTTTATTGTGTCCTGAGTCAGGTAGGGTGGGGGATGGGGGACATCCACTTGGAGAAAGGGGTGTGGGGAGGAGGTATGGGATATGGAACAGTTGGAGGGTAGACAGAAGGACTGGGGGGTAATAAAATATGGAGTGTAAAAAATAAATTAATTAATTTAAAAAAAGAAAGTATATAACTTAGGGCCAGTTGTAAAACAAACAAACAAGCAAACACATTACACATTCTAATTAAGGTATTGTCTGTTTTAACTGTCAGATTTGGGGACTTAGAATGCAAAATACATTGTATCATATATGTCATTTTGTACATAATGAGCTTGATTGCTGCTATGACTAGATAGCACAGTTCAATATTCCCCTTGATGTTTAAACTCTATAGAAATAGTCACAAGATTTGTGATAAGCACATAAAATATAGTTCTTTTCCTTTGTTACAATTACAATTTTTTTCTGTCATTTTGTTTTTATTTTTGTACATTTAATTTGCATAATTTGGAAAATTGTCTACAACTATGAAATTGAAATATGTTGAAGCCAAAATGAATGGTTTCTCCATAATAAATTATGCTGTTAATTTTTAAATTTTTGTCCAGTTTTGAAAAATACATTTGCATTTGAAATAATAATAGATTTAATTTTCTAATATTATTTTCTTAAATAAATATAATTATATATCATGAAATATTAAGTTTTTATTTGTATACAGATAATATTGTGATTAAAGTTGTGTTCTCTCAATCATTTAGAGAAATTGTCCTTATTACCATATCAAACTACAACCCATTCTGTTTATAAAGTATTTTATTTGGAATAAGGTGGAATCACCTGAAATGTTTCTCATTGATTACTCCGTTAGGTGCTAGTTTATTGCTCTCGGATTTCATAAGAGAAGACGTAAAGTTAACAGTAATCTTTCTGTTCATATTCATAGAGTTTTGAGTCACTAGCAGGAAAAATGGAAATGCTTTTGTTTTATTATAAAATACATTTTCTCAGAAATAATTCTTTAATCATGAACTTTTACAATTACTATCTATAATATGCATCATTTTGAAATTATGGTTTTGGAAAAGATATTGGTGTTTTAAAGATATGTTGAAAATGACATACCTAAGTATAGAAACAATAATTTCAGATCGGTGTATAACTTTTGTCCTTGAAGTGAAATAGGTGTTTGGGAAAGACTACAGATTTTTACTATAGTTATTAGCATATAATATGTAAAGTGATAATTATAAAACGATTCTGCATGAATGTGTTTCAATATTTTCCAGTTGATCTCTCAATGATAGCACAGTGGCAATGAGCATTGTCACAAGTAGCTATTTTGAGCTTATTCATTGTCACTGGAAGAACCCATGTGTTCTTATGTGTCCCTCGGCCCTTCCTGCTTAGCTGAGCCCTACAGATGAGAAAGCATGCTGCTATGCTTCTATAGTATTATGCTTCTACAATAATGTGCTTCTACAATTCACTGTAAAATTATCTCTGTTAACATTTCCCATTTCATAGGCACTACATGTATTGAACCAAAAAACATTAAAAAGTTAAATTTTGGCTTTAAATTATTCCCTGCAAGTTATGGAACATTGAAATAAACTTAAAGATGTGACAGTATTAAGTGAGTTATCTGAATTTGAGGTGGTCAAGAAAAACCACTAGATAGATAGATAGATAGATAGATAGATAGATAGATAGATAGAGGTAGGAGAATCAATTTGGGAAAACATTAAGATCTCAGGAAAATAATTGAAAATGTTGTGAAGATAAAGTCACATTGAGGATCCTGTCTATTTTTTAGAAGGTGTTGTAAGCTAATTCTTTGTTTTGGGGCATTTTACTTTAACTTGACAATATTATATTTTGATAATATATCTGAGAAAAAGTATAAGTTCTTGCCCACTGGGTTTAATTTTTATTTGAGCCCAACAAAATATTTCACTAGTAAATTTGTTTTAAATTTTATAAATCTTGTTTCTAAGATCTATATTACAAATTTTATATAATATCTGGAAATGGAAATGTAGAGATGCAAATGACTTCTAAAATTTTAGTGCAAAGTATCCTGATTCTAATGCTAATATCACATTCCACAGAGAGAAATCCATCATGGCAAAGCTAATAATATCGATTTCAACTAACCTTTTGCCACAGTTTAATGTGGACATAGAAATATAGTAACATGCTATTCTATCTAAGGTTAGTTTTTACTTGTACTGAAAATAATTACTTCAGTGACTTTCCATTCATCGGTATCCAACTTGTGCCCCAAAACACAGAATTGTGCACTTGAGACAGTTTGCATTTTAGGCTTATACACACCAAGAAATACATGTTAGTTCTTCATAGGCTGCCTATTCTTACAACACTCTCTGACTTTCACTCGGCTTCAGTTTTATGCTTCAATATTCTGAAATGAAGTATATAAAATGCCTAACTTGCAGAAATTGTATCATAGAGTTACACAGATTACTGTGAATATTTTATTGTTCATTTCTCAAAATGCTATGCATAGTAGTTATCCATGATTATATAATATAACGTATACGATTAAAGCAATTGGATATTATCTAGATACACTCATTTAGAAGCCTGTCTCCATTATTAACAACCTTGGGTATTAATGAACAAATTATATACTGTCTCAGGAAAATAAAACCTTTTTACAGTCAACATTTCAAAATGAAAATAAGTGTTCTCTTGACATACCCAACTAGAATGTAACCATGTGATCATAAAGAAAAATGATCGGCTGGAAAATGACTGTTCCAGAAACTGGTCTGTTAAGCATTCCAAGAAATTGTCCTTGTTTTATTTTTAAAGACAAAGTGTAATAAGCAACTGATGATGAAATCCTCAGCTTTGAAGTTAAGACAAGCCAATCCTAATATCTGCTTCTTCACCTGGAGCTTTAAATGTAACAGAACTTGTGACCTCTGACCTTAACAATAAGAATGAATTCTATTGGATGATAAATAGTAGGGCTTAGGGAATGATGGATGCTAAGCCTAAGGAGAGATTCTATTGTTGGAGGATGGGAAGTAGATAGTACCTCTTTTATAGGCTTGTTCCCTGCATGTATTCACTGCAGCATCAGTATCTAAACAATGCTCAGGGTTTGGGAGATCCAGATGCAAGCTAGTTCCTAATAGAATAGCAAAGGATACCAGCTTGATTGGCACTTTTCACTCTGGCACTCCAGCTGACTAGGAGGCTTTCATTTCCATCTCCTTCTGTTGAAGAATAGACTCCT
>JADRCC010165679.1:0-16880 GCA_019843855.1 Hylomyscus alleni
TCTGAGAGCATACATCCAAAATTCAACATTATTCAGGAAGTAGAGCCAGGAATTTTATTTTGCAAACGTCTTCGCAGTGTCATTATTTCTCATGCTTTGTAACTGAGAAAATGAAGACGGCGAAACTGAGCAATTCTGTTAAAGTTGCACAACTAATGACTTGCCTAGGTGGCATATCAGCTCATCCATATCAGCTCATCGGGACTGATTCTAGACTCCATGTGCAGTCATCCTACCTCCCAGTCTCCTAATCTGCTTAAAGACAAAGAAGCATCATGTCACCAACCAAGTTTAAATTGCCCTAGGGCAGAACTGTCTTCACACATCTTTAGAGCACTGTAGTAACCAGCTCACTTCCAGTCATGCCCTTAGAAGACCATGCTCCCAAGTGGTTATCACATGAGGGCTCAGTGAATATATTCAGAGTCTATCAACCTACAGAGACAAGACCTATAAGACTCTGTAGGCCAATCTTAAAGTTCACTTAGGATAAGAACACATGTCGTTGAGTGACACTCTCCAAGAAACATCATGAGACAGTATACCAGCTTTCTTTGTTTTCTATTTTTCTTTTGTTGAACATAGATTTTCTTCACTATGTATATAGTTCAATATATATACATATATATACATATATGTATATATACATACATGATTATGATATATATGATTATAGTTTCCCTCCCAACTCCTCTGAGATCCATCCTATCTCCCTTCCATTCAAATCCACCAGCTTTCTATTTCTGTTTCCTCTTAAAAAAAAATAAACAGGCATCTAAAGAATAATGATAAAATAATGTAAAACCAAAACAAACCAACTGAGATAGAGAAAACAAACACAGGGAAAGTAGCAAGGGAAAAAGCAGAAGAAAAGACCACATATAGACCCAGAGACACACATACCCACACAGGAATCCCATAAAAATTACTAAACTAGAAGCCATAGCATATAATCACAGGACATTCATGGTTACAAAAGGCTCTGACAATAATCCTAAGACAAAGAGTCCCCAAAGAAGGCAGAGTTCACTTTGCGCTGGCCACCTCCTGCTGAGCAGGGGGCCTGCCCTTAGGAGTAATTCCCGGTTTGTTTAAGAGAACTGATATTTCATGTGTGAGTGGTCAACAGTTGGAGATAGCTTCTGGGTTACAAATGGAAACTTGTATCCCCTTCTACCCTCAGCACTGAGACCCCATCTGGCACAATCCTGCAGAAGCCCTGTGCATAATGCCAAGGTCTCTGAGTTCATGTGTGCACTGGTGCTGCTGGGCTTAAAAATCCTTGTTTCTTTGATGTCTTCCAACCCCTCTGGCTCTTGCACTTTTTTCTCCCTCTTTTTCTATGTGGGTCTCTGAGCCCCAGGAGAGGGATTTGACAGAGACATCCTATTTAAGTCTAGGTATTTCAAGGTCTCTCACTCTCTGCATTATGTGGTTGTGGATCTCTGTATTTGTTCCCATATTCTAAAGGAAGAAGGCCTCTGATGATGGCTCATGAAGACATTGATCTCTGAGTATAGAAGCATGTCATTAGAAGTCAGTTTATGGCTATGCTTCTTTAGTAGTAGTAAAACAGTAGTATTTGGTTTTCCCCTAGGCACCTGGTTTATATGGTCTCAGATCTTGGCCACCTGAGCAGTACCAGGTGGGCTACATCTCCTGGAATGGGCCTCAAATCCATTCATGTAGTGCTTGGTTACTCCTGTAAGCTTTGTGCCACTATTGCACTAGCATATCTTTCAGATATGTCGTCATTTTGCATGAAAGCGTTGGTGCTTACCTCTCTCTTTGGTTTTGTGTAAAGTACCTTCCAGTACCATTAATGCTGAAAAGTAGGGGTGACTAACGCTCTAGATAGGCATCAACTTAACTTCTCCATGGTCAATGAGTTGTGTAGGCATTATCTATAATAATAGGGTCTTACTGTCAATTTGTGGGGAGCATCCAAGAGCCTTGGCAACAGCCTGGGTTGTTTGGGGGGCTGCTATGGGGCCGCTTGGTCAAATATTTAATTAGATATCACAAACTCCCAGAACTGGAAACTTTATTTGGTAACTAGAGATGTCTTTGGGGGCTCTGTTTCCCCCATTATTTTGTTGAGTGCATTTATATCCCCTGCATATATTTTGGGAAGCTTCAACTGTTTCCACAGAACCTCTCAAATGCGCCTTAATTTTAGCTGTCTGTCCTCATGTCTACTCCCTCGCTTACACCCCTTCCTTACCTCTTCCATTTTTATCCTTCCACGCAGTCCTTTCCCCACCTCTGTCCATCTATGCATATGTATCTTAGGTCTTCTTCCTACAGCGATCCACCCCTCTCCTGTATTCCCTTAGTCTATACTTAACCTCTATGGTTACATGAATTGTAGATTGTAATAAAGACTTAACTGCTGACATTCACGGGTAAGCAAATGCACACAATTGTCTTTCTGGGTCTGGTAATTTCACTCTGAATGATTTCTTTTTTCTAGTTCCATCCATTCACCTGAAAACTTTAGGGTTTCATTTTTTGGATTTTTTTATTACTTTTATTATTTTACAGTCCAGCTGTTGCCCGCCTCCCAGTCCCCCCTCCCACAGTTCCTTATCCCATAACTCCTCCCCTCTGTCTCCAAGAGGATTTTTTAATAGCTGATTAATACTCTACTGCATAAGTGTACCATATTCTTTTTCTCTGATCACATCTATGAACAACTATGTTGTTTCCAGTTTCTGGTTATTAGGACTAGAGATCAATAAGCATGGCTGAGCAAGCGGTAGGATGAAGCATCCTTTGGGGGTATAGCTGGATCCTAAGGTAGATCAGCTTCCTGATGCCCGGCCAGCTGACTTCCACAGTGGTTGAACAAGTTTGCACTCTCAACAGCAGTGGATGGGTGTTCCCCTTACTCTGCATCCTTGGCAGCATGAGCTGTCACTTGTTTTATTGATCTCAGCCATTTTGACTTGTGAAGGATGAAATCTCAAAATAGTTTTGATTTGCATTTCCCTGGTGACTAAGGATGTTGAGCATTTCTTTAAGTGCTTCTCAGACATTTGTGTTTCCCCTTTTGAGAATTCCCTGTTTAGAACTATACCCCAACTTTTAATTGGATCAATTATTTTCTGAAATACCTCTTTTGTAGCAAGTGACTAGGAGCATGTTGACATCAATTAGAGCAAAGATCACCATTCACTACAGAAGTGTTTCAGATGCACTGTTCACCTTGTCCATACCAAGGACTCTCTGCCTGCCCATGCCCTTCCTCTACGAACACAGCGAGCCTGAGCTTCACTACCTAGGGCTAAGTAGATTGCTTTTAAACCAGTGCTTTATCATTTTAGACAACTTACCAATAAAATGGTAAAATAGAAAGCACATATTTGGATCATAAACTCCTGCTCTATTCTAAAGTCATCTCAGCCAAAAATAAATGTTTTCTAAGGGAGGGGGAGAGGGATGGGGATAATGTTCCAAAACACAGAAATCTGTCCATTTTTGAAACATGAGAAATGATTTTAAGCATGAATGCTGTTTCACAAAACAGAAAAATTATAAGACCACCCGAAGCTTTTTTTTTAATGGCCATTATAAAGTGGGCTTTATCACCGAGGTGTTCAAATCCTTTTAGACATGCTTGTGAGATTCCTAAAAAAGGAATAATTAACATTTTTTTTCTGTTTCAACATGGACATTCTAACACTTAAACCGTACATATCTAGCTAACAACTCAGTTAAGATAAACCGTTGTTTAAAGCAAGAAATTAATATAAAGAATGCTTGCCGAATTCATTTCTACCATGTTGAATCAGGAAAGGGGACAGATGTACAGAGGTCATACCTCTTATATTTTGCAAGTAATGTTAAAGATCATGTAGAGTGTGCCACATATCCTACAAAACCTAAAAGTACTTCTATGAACATAGTCTCAGAGAAATTTAATATATTAGTTCTATTCTGTTTTCCATAAATAAGAAATAAGAACTAATTTGCAGTCATGTTCATTACTTCAAACAAGACATACTTAATATTGGAATTACCTTGACCCAAAAGGCATTCAAAATATTTTTGGTCCTACTACTTTTACTTTGTGAAAGATGTGTCTTATTTTAATTAACACTTATTTAGGAAATTGTGTTTCCTCCAAGAGGAGTGGATCTCTTCAAGGAAGTCCAAAATGATGAGGAAGACAGAAGCTTTACATCAGCTGTTCAATAGATATGATCAGAGAGGGCACTATATTGAACCTCCCATGCCAAGAAAAATTAAGAGCTTATTGTGGTAAGTCAGGTCAGTGTCCTCCTTTAGGGACTTTACACCTAGACAACAACCTCACTCCATGGGAAGCTTTAGTTCCCTGTCCCAATGTTGGGGACACATTTGCATAACTTTCTTTACCCAAGGGGTGTCAGTGCTAAGCAAGCTTTTCAATCTCAGTTCTAAATAGAACCTGCCATAGGAGCCTAGAACAAGGACAACACGGAGCAGAGCAGAATCAGAACACAGCAGCCCAATGTAACCACAGAGGCCACACCCCTTATGAGGGAAGCCATGCTTCCTCCTACTTGTACTGGATCCACACAACGTGTTACACCTCATGGCTGGAGCAACAACTGAGGGTAACACTAATGAGGTCTTGACTTTAAATGGCTGACCCAGCAAAGCCAGACAAAGATGTATGTCAAGATAGATCGAATCCATGCTAATTTCAGAAAGGCAACTACGTTTGGTACATAATTATTTTTGCCTTGAGGAAGTGCTGAATTTAATTGCTGTTCTAGGTTTTTTTTCTTGTTTTTAAATAATTCTATTCATTGGGTTTTTAATGAAAGTTAATACTCTGCGGCTCTGCTGTGGCCTTAACTTTTTCGTAGGAAACCGACAACATAAAGTAAATATCTATTCAAAAACTACAAGTTTAGAAACATTTCTATTTTAAAGGAATAGAAATGATTTCCTATGTGCTCTCATCCAGGCTGTTAAATAATATGTAATCATCTAATAGAGTATTATCAAGGATCTATTAATGCTCAGTAGGTGCTAGGAATATAAAAATGAGGGGATAAAGGTTAAGTTGTAGGTCAGTCCACATAGTGAGCATTAATGTTGATGATACTATTATCTTCCCCACTGTCTTCTATACCAATAATACTATACTATAATATCAACACAATAAAGTAACAGCTAAAATAGAACTCTGCAGGCTATCATAATATTACTATGTGGCATAAAGAGTCCTAGCTCATTTCAGAAAGCCTTACCATTGTCTTAGAGTAAGAAACATGCCAGGTAGAAAGAAAAGATTTTTGAGATGGAGGAGCATGCATAATCCACCCTAGCACATGGAAAGGCACAAACCCTAAAGACGCTCAGTAGGTGCAGGAAAACCCAGCCCATCCTCTCCATTTTCATGTTGCCAATAACCTTGCTTGCTAAGTCACTGCCTTGAATTATTCTGAAATGCCATTAATTTAGATTAAAAGGAACCCCTTTCTAGGCTTTATCCCTAATCCCTAAGTATGGTTCATCTCCACAACCATTACAAAGAAATGATAGGAAAATCCAGATATTACATGTTCATTAGTTACAGATATGCCTTTCACTCAAGTTGTCAAATAGTCAGTATTCACAGACTAGTGTTATATTCTTAACAAAGTTCTCATGAATGTGGGTAACCAGTGTGATGAGGAGATGCCAGCACTCAAGCCCTAATTCTAGACAAAGATGTATGTCAAGATAGATGGAATCCATGCTAATTTCATAAAGGCAACTGCTTTTGGTACATAATCATTTTTGCCTTGAAGAAGTGCTGAATTTAATTGCTGTTCTAGGCTTTTTTTTCTTGTTTTTAAATAAATTACTACTAGTTTATGTTTATCAATGTTAGTATTTTCCCCTGAACTGGTTGCTATTAGAAAACACTATTTGCATGCCTAATTTAATTTCAAATTTAACCTGTCTAAATTCAAACTATTTGATTAATAATGCTTCCTCAAAATAACCAAGGAAGTAACTAAAAGATAAATTATCCTTGATTGCCATCCTAACCCTAATGGGGCTTTCATAACATGTACTATATCCTGGTTCCCTCAACAAAAACAGTCTTAAATTCCATAGTCTGGAAGCTGGAAATACAAGGTCAAAATAGCAGAGAGGTGGGTTTCATTCCCAAGCATTCTCTTGCCTTTGGATTTGTTAGTAGCTACCTTGTCCTGGTGCACACAGGACTCATTATGTATGCACACAGAGAGGTGGGGTAGAGGGAGAAGGACAAGGGAGTGGGAGAGAATGAGAATGAGAACATGGGAATGAGGCAGAGAGATCTATTCTTATGAAGCCACCGGCCCACTCGGATAAAGATAAATAATCTATTTGACCTAAAGTAACCATGATTATGTCCTAAACGACAGCTATGTTGGAGACTGGGGCTTACCATTCTGAGGAAGATACAGTTGAGCCCACCACAACTGCCTACTGTAGGCACACACATCACTATTACATCAGGAATTGATCTAAGAAAGCAGTTGAAATTGGAAGTCTTTAAAACTTGTGTATCTCTCATCGAATACATCACAACATCCTGCTGGCTTTGCCTGTAATAAACACCCCAATCCAATCAATTCTACCATGCTCTACTCCATGAACATAGTTCAGAAAGTTACCAGGGTTGTCACAATGCAAAGCAAAGAGCTAACCTCCTCCTGCTCTTCCTCCTCCTCCTCCTCCTCCTCCTCCTCCTCCTCCTCCTCCTCCTCCTCTTCCTCCTCCTTCTCCTCCTCATCATCATCATTTTCTTGTTTGTTTTTCCTTGCTCTAACTACTCCTTATGTTTCTTTCCTCTGAGTATATTCTTACTATCTAATAGTTACCTAGTTGATTGACTAGACTACATTCTCTAGTAATTGATATATATTGGAGAGAGAAATGGATGTAAATTATAAAAGATCTTTGGTTAGTCTTACAGTATATACTGAGGTATATTATATCATGATATTCGTACAAATGTTTTCAATGACTTAAGGAAGATATTTATTAGTTCTTTGTCACGTGAAAATCATCTTATTTCTTGATATCAAAGTGCTGGGCTATATCAAGTACCCTCAGTAATCAGCTTCTGAAGACAGCTTGACTCATATTTTTCAGGCCTCCAGTCTGTGGTTGGCATTGTGGTTCGCCCCCTTGCTTTGGTTCTTGTGGCAAGGCAACATAATGCTGCAGAAATACACCACATATGAAAATCATTAACCTCAGAACCATGGAGAAAGAATGAGTAAGAAAATAGCCAAAGTTTCCCAGTCCCATTCAATGCCAGGATGTAGTGCACTGAAAATCTTCCACTGAACTCCATCTCTTAAGCTTCCAGGACCTCCAGTAGCAGCACACTGGGAATGAAGCTTTAGACACATGGGCCTCAGGGGGTCATCTATGTCCAAACTTAAACAATATTTTAAACGTAGATTTTAGTAGACAGCCTTTACACTACTAATCTGAAATTACAAGCCTAACACTAACTCTTTATTGCTGTATTTCTATTGTCTAGTTACCTTTCCACTGGCAGGAGAGCATGTAAGCATGGATCAAAGACAAAGCTTGCAAGGAACACGGTATAAACCTGAGCAGAGAAACGTGCAGCAAAAATGCCAATGGGTAACACCTGATAGCTGCACATAAACTTGTCCTTATTTTCTTAACACAATTTTAGTTACAGCAGATAGGCAATTAAACTTTACCAATGCATATTATATATGATTTCAAACTCAAACCAAATAAAAGGACCTGAGACTCCTCAGACCATAAGTAGGGCATAGGCATTATCTAGTTCTCGTTATGGACATGAACAGGGATACTTGGATTTGAGAAATGAGCTCTAAAGGCAAGCTATAATTAGTTTCTGTAAGTCACATGAGAGACCATGGGCATCAGGAAAATCATGCCAGACATTTAGTTCTGTGGTTTACCTCAGCAAGACGGTCATATGTGCAAAAGAGAGTGGAAAAGACGCTCAAGTAAGATCCGTGTGACCGTACCAAGTTGTTATGAGTGAAGGATGTTCTACGATGCCAACACACGCACAGCTCTCAGTGTGAGGGGAGCAGTCCCAGAGGATCTACGGTATCTAAGCTCCAACCACCCTGCTGCCATCGGAAATATGTCCCCCTCAGTAGACACTTGACTTCTCTTCACATGAGCTATCATCTGAAAGGATACAGTAGGACACTTAAGCAGAACACACTGGGGAGAGAGGAAAGTGAACGAAAGGAGAAGCAGCTAGTGCCAAACATTCTGATAGGCAGGAGCCCAGCAACAAAGGCAGGGGACAGTTCTCTGTTGCCATAAAGAAGTTACACTCTGATGATTCCAAAGAAGAGAGACAAGAAAGAGATAGGAGAGTTCAAAGCTGTGTAAGGTGACATGAAGAAAGAAAAAGTCAAGTGGCTGCTTAGACAAGAAGTAACAGGGAAAGATGCACAAAGATCCACAAACTTTGAGTCGATACACATATAATATTCAAAGTCATGCTTATAATTAAATAAAACAAACTGGAAACAGAAAAGATCTTTAACTGTCTATAGTACTGAAAATAGGCATGGAAAGAAAGACGAAGTGCCCAATGAATATTATTGGTATTCAGAAAGAAGAGTGAAAAACGTGTTCAAAGCTACAATAGGAGAATGAAATGACTAAAAAAAGGACTTGACTCTTTAGATCTTTTCCTGGGGGGTGAGGAGAGGGAATACAGAGAGATCAAGGCCAAAATACATTGTGGAAAGCCATTGAACTTCAAGACGAAGAAGACACACTAAAGATATCGGATGAAGGAGGGGCAAGCAAGGCATTAGAGGGGAATGGGGAGTTTGTTCTCAGATTTATCGGAGACAACCCATGCAGCGGTGTAATTCTGCCTTTCAGGGGAAAGAAAGGACTTCTTTTTTCTTTTTTTCTTTTTAAAAAAATCACTATAGAATTAGGCAATTAGAGAAACAGACAGCTATTCAATATTTTCAAGTTTATAAAAACTAAAGGAAGAAAACCCCCACGAAATCTCAGAGCAACACCATTACTCTAGAAAAGATCTGTCCATACACTAAGGAACACCCTTAGGTGCACACATACACAAACATGGAAAATTAAAGGAAAGGAGAGACAAGGAAGACACCCATCATTTGCAGACAATATAACTGTCCACATTGAGAAGCCACTGGAATCGGCAAACGACAAACCAATGAAATTTAGAACCATGCTCAATAAAGTTGAGAGAGACAAAATCAACTCAGAAGGACAATATTTTTCCATAATGAACCAGTACTAGCCTAGGAATTAGAGGATTCTTCACTGTCAATAAGCTCATGAAGTGTATAGAATTAGAAGAGAATGTCTAAGTGGAATTCTATAGATGGAAAAACAAGGGCCTAAAATATAATAAATGCATGGTCTATACACTTAGATGGAAACAGTGGATATGAAGAGGTAATCAATCCTTCTGTGACCAATTTAAAAATTCAATGAAATCACAACAGGAATCCCAGATGGTTTTGTAAGGAATACTGGTAAACTTTCCTCTAGGATCTAATTTGAAAGTTTGATTTGAAAGTTGTAAGAATAGTAATTTTAATAATGAAAAAGAATAACAAACACACAGAGCACTCTCCTTAAGAGAGAATTTCACATATTTCCACATATACCAATATTGTAGTAATGAAAACAATGTGTTAGGAGAAGCAAAATGGGACAAATACATAATTGTGTCTTTTTCTATAATATAGTTGGTATCTGAAAACAACTGAGGAAGTGTTCAGAAATTTTGATAAAGTTGGGTCACTGTTCATTAACATGAGCTTCACTCCTATCAAACAGTAGACGAAGCTGTGGGTTTCAAACCAAAATACAGGAATCATAGTAAAATTAATAACAAATGATATGTAAGTAGACATCCACCCTTGGGACCAGGGACTTCTTTAACATAAGCTGCAAGTACACTGATTGATTCGATTAAATAAAATAATGACCTCTGTTCAACCACGGAAACCATGTGCAAACTTAAACAAACAAGATGGATTAGGAGACATCTGGGATTTAACACCAACAGGGGACTACTGTCTAGAACGCTCACAAATCAAAATATAGCCAACAGAAGTAGGAAACTCAATAAAAGAGCAGACGAGGACTCTGCAGAAACTCAGTAGAGGAAATAACTCATCAGCTAGAAAGCTCAAAGGATAATAACAACAGAACAATTAATGTTTTTCTCTTAACTTAGAAACGATGGTGCCTCTCCTGTTCATATTCATAAACAGGAACGATGCATTTTATAGACCTAAGATTCAAAATCACACAGGAAGCGAGGAGGTGGGCTATGGTTCACCAGGGCCAAACAAGTATACATGTAAGCAAACCCTGAAATCAGAAAACCTGCACTAAAAAGACTTGAGCTGAGTCTTCTCTTGACTTATATATCTGACACAGTAATGGGAGCCTGGGGATTAATATTGCCCAGAAGAGAATGCATACCATAAGCCTTAGTAAGTGCATAATTGTTTGTGTAATGGTAGCAGACAGTGAGCATCAGTGGGTGGCACGAGCCGGTTCCCTCATCGACCATAGCAAGAAGCCGCAAGATAGAGTCCAACTACTAAGCATGGTGCCACAGGAAACATGGCCATCCAACTCTTGATGTTCATGAGGGCTCATTATTGACTTTGGGTACGTCCAGTTTTCCTATTTCTTAACAGAGACAGCCAACTTTCAGTTCTTTTAGAACTAGCCATCCTTTTCGTTAACTTGAAATAAAAGCCGAGTGAACCAACAGTCCTCAAATCACATGCGGCATCTTAAACTCTAACCTTATTTCAGTATCAAAATAAACTTTCGGGGTTTTTTGCTTTCCATTTTTGCTTGAGAGCCACACCTAAAGTGATGTCCACCAAATAATAATGACACCTGAACATGAACATTTATATTCACTTTCATTATCTTTTTTCAAGTAGAACAAATTTTTAAGATGCCTGACCCCCCACAAAAATGAATTTATTATAATTAACAAAATGAGACAAAATACTAAGAACATGGTGGCAATGATTGAAACCACTCTTATTACCTATAAAGCTATAAAATAAGCAGAGATGGATGAGAAGCCACACTGTAAGATTTCCTTGGATTGAATTTAAGTGTGGAAACTGAAAGCAAAACATTATTATTCCTTGTGAAATGTATCTTTCCCTTCAGACATCAAAGCTTCCTTCCCTCTGGAGTTCAGAGAGGCACAGGCCCACGTTTTTCTAGCCTCATTCCAAGGTCAAGCCTTTGGGACAGTGAATGGAGACAACATCAAGTCTGTCGCTGACTATCAGTCACCCCTATTTGACTCAGTGTACCCACCATTACCTTTTATAGTAAAGGTACAATTCACCAAGCCCTTGCTCATGGTGCACCAAACTGCTGTGCAAAGCCCCAGTCAGGCTACAGCCCGGCAATGCTTGCTATGCTTGTTACTTGACTTAAATGAAGGCTGACATATTCCCTCATGGAAATAGTAAAGAGAAACCTAATTTTTTTTTCAGTCTATTAAATTTAATTCATTGTGTATATTTTCCTTCCTTACCAGCCATTCACATTAATTTTTCCCCTTGTCAACAGACTGACAGTCTCACACATGTTTAAGTCTGAACACACGATATTCGTGAGGAGTACCCACACCCACGGGCGTGGAAAACAACATTCCACTGGGTCTTTGCAAGGCTCTAAGTATTACACAAAATAATTTATCCCTGGGCGATCGAGTACAGCTCTAGCTAAGTTCTCCTGTCAGTGTCTAACTCGGCAGCGGAAACCAAGTCGTTCTCAGGGGAGGAGTGACTGTTTCTTCAGTTACATGCTATATAGCACAGGTAGAAATTATCTGGAAGCCAGGGACATCAACCTATAAGTGGCCTGTAAAGCGGAGGAATAGCATTGGTATGCACCGTATCGATGTCTTCCCCGGGCTGCGAGGAAGTAACTGTGTCCCAGAGGCAGAAATGACTTGCCTTCCCAGTCCCTAACTGCATGTGCTACGAGTCAGTAGTCACCTTCTAAACGGAAGGTGGTATTCGGTAGAAAAATAAGTAATAATTGCAAAGGGTAGGTTTTTACTCCATTTAAGAGATGAATGAGTTGAGGATACAACTTGTAGAGCAGACTCCGTAGGGCATTTCTCCACGCACGCACACACAGCATGGGATTTTTGTTCCTCACATTCTGAAGCTAACAAACATTCCTAGGATCCAAAATACTGCTCTTGGAAGGTAAAACTCACTCCAACACCCTCTTATTTCATTTTTATATCTGCAAAAATGAGTGAGCTGATACTTTCTCATTCTTACATCTTAAGGATTTTTTGAGGACAGATGGAAGAAAAACTGTGAATGTGGTTAAAGCCTTTGGAGAAGTTCTGTTAATCCAAGCTATTACCATTATTATCACCGCCAACTCTGCTGTGGTTTCAAGCCTGAAATCTAAAAGCATTTTCAGAATCCATTATTCAAATCTGATGGGGAAAAGAAAAATCCTGCATTATTTAGCTATGTATTACAGATGAGTAAACTGAGGCCTGAGTCAGCAGGAACAACCTCCCCAAGGTCACACAAGGTCACACAAGGTCACACAAGTAGCAGAGTAGGCTAAGAAACAGAAGTATTGATCTGTGTGTAACAGCTCAGACACAGAGGCAAAAAGAAACTCAGAACTATTAATATCAGAGGGAACCTGAACCAGCAGCTTTTACACTTAAAAAATCCAATTAAAAGCACCAGAACAGCAAAAAACTTGAAGAATTGCCCTTTGCTGGAAAAGAAAAGATATGCATAAAATCCCCTTTCACCATTTCCTTAGTCGTATCTCTTTATATGATGGGTATTTTTTATTAAGAGTAAACCAGAGGTGTATATCTTTTCTCTCTGCGCTTAGAAAGAACTTTTTAGAAAACCTCAAAAATTCTTGCATTAAATGTCAACATTTAACCCTAAGAATTTCCCCCAGTATAATTTTAGAATAAACGAAGGCAAGTACACATCTTCCTCCCAACGTGTTTTCCCCAATTTATTTAAGTATAAGTACTTGCAGGTGTTTTACATCTACCAATATTTCTGTAGGCGACCTAGAGAAATGTAAGGAAATGTAAGTTCTGTAGCACAGGCCAGACAACACTGACCCTGCCTGAGTCAGAGTTACAATGTAAGAACTGGCAAACACTTCGACCCAATGAGAACATCAGCCAGAATCTTCTATAGCATACTGCAGTACACAGTGTGAGAGAAGAGGCCAATGAAGGGTCTCATGTGACTGTATGGCAAGTAAAATGACAAAGGAACAAATTTGTTCCACATTAAAGACATTTGCAGATGCTTTGGGGAGATCATTTCGGCAATTTTGGAAACACTTTTGTCATGCTGAAAAAGTCAGTGTTTACACTGGGACAGGAAGGACCCATTCGAAATGCAGAAATGCAGCATAGTACCTAGGTCAGGATTTTAACACTGGTGTAATTTCTCAACAGAGGTAAGAAAGAAAATATGATTTCACTCATTGATTATTTTAATTTCAAATCCTATTTTAGCAGTTTCATCTGATAAGTCTAGTGTTATTACTTGGTTTAGATTTAGGAAACAGAGAGGACCCCTGGTGTCAGAGATTTAGACACAGATGTGGGAGATTAAAGTTCAAGGCAAGCCCAGCTACAAAGTAAAATCAAAGGCAATTTGATGAGACGCTACCTCAAAAATAAAATGGTGATGCACCTTATTTTTGAACACCTGTCTAATATGTGTAATGCCGCGTCCACCCGCCAGCAGGAAGGACGACAACAACAGGATTCTTCTCAATCACACTTTATTAGGAGCGCCCTTGTTGAAGTGAGAGAAGGACCCTGACCCACGAGGCAGTCAGCTTTTAAGCTCTACTGTGCGGAGGTGTCGATGCCTAATTGGCTCAGCAATGTCTGCCGATATAGCACGATGCCTGATTGGCTCAGCAGGGTCTGCTGATATTGCATCACCCTTTCGGGGAGGGCACGCTGGGATGGGCAACGTATGAGTCAAGCGCATGCATAGGTGAGCAACGTGCTATGCTTGCGTGGCTGACGTTGGCCGGCGCCTAACAGTGTAAGACCCTAGATCCATTCCCCAGGGATTCAAAGAAATGAATTTACAGCAGATTTTATGTACCTCATCTACTGGGTAAGCTGACACCTCATCCTCCAGTATCTAGGTCTTCCCGGCCTCCAACACTGAGGCGGAAACACAGGTTTTCTTCACACCACCTCGACTATGGTGTTCTGTTATAGTAACGCAAAAAACCAAGACAATAAATATGTTTGTAGATAAGCATGATTAACACGTAACATTGCTCATAGTAAGTATTCAATAGATATGAGCTGTTAATATTAATCCAAGCATCCCGACCTTGACCTTGCTCAGGCTGCCTTTTGCTTGATATTGATGTTCTAGAAAATTCTCTACTCATCCTACCCCATGATGATTCCTGAACCTGTCAGTGTGGAATGTCCTCCCATGGTCCTTCTATTATTCACCCTCCCCTTCCTATCAACTCCCCTTTAAGAGCTATTCATCCATTAGATCCTGGGCCTGTTTCTTTATTGCTTGCTTATCATTTACACCTATTTTTCTGAGTCATCTCATTGAGAGTTAAGCATAGTGTTTTCTCATTTTTTTTTTAGATATTTTATTTACATGTCATATGATTTCTCCTTTCCCAGTTTCCCCTCCAAAAAAGAACAAACAAACAAAAACAACAAGAACAAACCCTTGTTGCCTCCCCCCTCCCCATGCCTGCCACCCCACCCTCTCCTACTTATTGGCCCTGTCATTCCCCTACACTGGGGCACAGAACCTTCACAGGGCCAAGGGCCTCTTCTCCCATTGATGATCGACTTTGCAATCCTCTACTATACACATGCTGCCAGAACAATCAGTCCCACCATGTATAGTCCTTGGTTGGTGGTTGAGTCCCTGGGAGCTCTGAGGGTACTAGTTAGTTCATATTGTTGTTCATCCTAAAGGGCTGCAAACCCTTCAGCTCCATTGGCACTTTCTCTAACTCCTTCATTGGGGACCCTGTATGCACTCTCTGATAAGTAGTTATTGGCCCAGAAGTTTGGAATACAGGAAGAACAACCCACAAACCACAAGAAACTCAAGGAGAAGGAAGACCAAAATGTGGACATTTCATTCCTTCTTAAAAGGGGGAACAAAATACCCACAGAAGGAGTTGCAGAGACTAACTATGGAGCAGAGACTGAAGGAAGGACAAGCCAGCCTAATATAGCTATCTCCTGAGAGGCTCTGACAGAACCTGACTAATACAGATGTAGAGGCTCACAGCCATCCATTGAACTGAGTGTTTTCTCATTGTTTATTGTTCATTCATTACAACTTCACAATCAAATACAACATGCATGCAAACATGTTGCCCTGACTTCACCCTCCTGCAAAACATGCAGAGAAAGGGGTTGCTCTAAACAGGTGATGACATACTGTTGTGAAAACATTCAAGAGATATGTACTGTGCAGTTGTCAGGAAAAAAAAAAAGTAGCTACCTCAGGTATTTTTACTGTTTATATTCACTCAGTATGAGTGCCATGAAAACATACCATAGTTCAGGAGGGGTTCAGATCTTCACCTCCAACCACATCCATAAAGCCTCCAAAAGCACTTATAAGAAGACAAGAGAAAAAGCCATTTTCAAGACAGCCTTGCACTGTGGCCCAGAGTAGCACCAAACTCAGCATCTTCCTGACATAATGCCGGGTTTTAGACAAGTGCGACCATGCCAACTAAAAGGAAACACATTTTACTACCAAATTAGAAGCTGAAGATCGATGCTGGTCAGGAGTTCCCACACAACAGTGGGAACTCATTCTAGTCTTAGCCCTTTACAGAGCAGGTTCTGTAATCTGGCCCCATCAATAGTTGGAGCTTCATTAATTTACATTGTAAATGTCACTAGTGATAAAAAAAACACATCATGGCTTTTATCATCCACATTGATGATGTTAAAATGGTGTTCTCGGTTGTGTTTAAGGCATGTCGTTTGACTAAAATATTTTCAATAGGTTTGACATCAGAGGGCTGCCATTTGTCCTCGTTGCAAGCATGGACACTTGAGGACCCAGTGTAGCATGAAGCCATCTGTAAACATGTCCATGAACTCTTCTTTTGAAATATATGTCTGATTCCTTTATCTCTTTCTTGCAATTTTATAATGAAGTCACCTAGGGAAAAAACAGGAAAGCTGGGGCTGTGCCGAGCTACAGCAGCCTCCGTGCCTGCCCTGACCTTGCTTCATAGTAAATAGACTTTTAAAAGGCTATCGTAGAAAACTCCTTTGTGAGAAAATGCCAGGAGAGGATCGTGCTTTGAACTGCTGCTTCCACTGTCTCAGACTGGCCTATCTGTTCCCCATTTAGAGCACCCCAAACTGCTAAGCATAGGAAGCTTTGAGTATATAGTGACAAGGTGGGATGGTGGGCATCTGACTAACTAGTGAGCTGGAGACATCGAATTAGCCTGCCAACTAATATTTACCGTGTGGAGACTAGGTTACTAGAGCAATGAAACTGGTAGAGATTGTGTATTAGCACAATTAGATTATGTATTAGTTGTGTTACCAAAACTAAGAATTCAATTTAGTGAAGAGCAGTAAACCAACTGAGTCATGCCATCAACTCACTGAGAATTATTCAAAAATTGCTACCTTTTATAGCTCTCATGTACAGCCCTAAAGAGCAATCATAACTTATGATTTATGTACTTTGTCATCCATCTAAACAGAGAAAAGGCTAAAACAGCAGCAAAGGTATAAGGAACTACATGAATGAAAGTTTGATTCTTTTTTCTTTTTTTTT
>JADRCC010165680.1:0-10288 GCA_019843855.1 Hylomyscus alleni
AAAAAAATGGTAAATCTAGAGTTAGCATGGCAAACCCATACTAGGTATATATTCTTATGTACGGTCTTAAATGATTTTCCGTATATCTGTTATTAATCTTTACAATAATCCCAGATAAATAAGTTGCATTATTGAATCCATTTTAAAGATAAAAATTGATGTGTAGAAAACCCATAAAGATCATAAAGGAACCCAAGACAGAACTCTTATTTGAAGACAGGTAATACTTTCTACATTCTTGCTCAGAGTGCTTTCCAGTTCTGCAGTGATCTGACTCACATGTGATATATTAGAAAGAGCATTGGATCAGGAGTTATAAATATGAATTGCAACTGCCTAGTCACTTAATCATTACCATTCTTAGTATCTTCCTATGTTATATAGGATATTTTTTCTTGTTTACCTTAAGGGATTATCAGGAGCAGTTATTCCCTTATCTAAGGAACAAATAAAATATGATATTTGGCTAGTTGTAATTATCTATAAAATGCTAATGCAGATATATATCTATCCATAAATATCCTCACATTAACACAAACACAACACTATAATATGTATATTGTATAATATATATACATATATGTATATAACTTCAGGGGATTGTGAACTATCTAAATTTCATGTACAGACTTCTGGTTAGGAATAAATGATAGTATGTAGTGCTAGACAGAACAGTGTTTTAAAGGCCAATCTTATTACCTCAGCTTTTAGAGTCCTTTTCTCTAGACATGGTACCTGAGACCAGTCTGGAGCTCCAAATTTCATTGGCCAAGTAACTTTTGGGACTGACTTCATCTTTGGATTGTATGTGCCAGGGCTAGAAATAAATAGAAATACAGATATCACGGTAGATGACTGAACAAAACATCTTACCAGTCTTCAGGAAAAGAGAACTAACCTTTCGATGTCAGGCAAACATGAGCATCATTTCCTTGTTATTGTATTTCTAATTAGGTTGCCAGTGTTAAAGAAAACCAGCCTCCAAGCATCCAAGCAGGGTAAAGATAGACTCTAGTTTAAGAATATTTCTGTAACTCAGTGCCCTCATCTGACAGACCAGAGGATACCAGAAGCGTGAGTGATCAGAGACCCACTGTGATGACAGGTTAGTGCTGCCCAGGATTTGAACTTCGTGAAAGATATTCAGTGATAACCTACTTCCAATCTAGGGACACTCAAAGCAGAACCATTTGCTTTTCTTGACCATGAGATTGCCTTTGTTTGTAATCCTCTTACAGACTCTGTTGTGAGGGAATATTTCTTTCCTTCCACTATACCCTAGCCATGATAATGCCTTTCCTTTTTTTTTTTTTTTTTTTTTTTTTTTTTGTGCTTGCAGTTCTCTCTACGTGGGATGCTCTGTCTTCACATCTTCATAGGAATGACTTAATCTATTCATTCAGATCTCAGATCAAATAGTACTTGCTGAGTGCTTTTCTTAACCACCTCAGATAAAGTAGCCTCCAGCTTATCACTCTACATCCTGTTCTAATACCTCCGTTAGGACAGCACTGGCTCACCACATGTTCAAGTGTGAGCATGAGCATGACAGAGGTAACTGTCACTTGGCCTACTTCACTCCTGAAAGTTTCGAAGTTTGACTAGCAAATTATATGGTTAAGTATCCTTACTACTGTTGATATTTCCTTGAGTATTTATGTCTGATTTTGTTAGTTCTAAAATGTTATCTCCAAAAGATCAGGATCCCTGTTTGATGGGTATATTGAATGATTCATGGAAGCTACAAAACTGCCTGATACATTAGCAAATATCTATTGAATTAATAACTGATTCTACAATTAAACAGTACCAGAGACCTGGAAAGTTAGAGATCAAAACTTTAAAGATTTAGCTGGGAAAGTTTGGATGTAGTTCCTGCTTTATATACTTCTTTTCCTAATCCCCTTTGAAATGCACAGTAAGCAGTAGACGTACCCAGGGTAAGAATTGCCCTTTGGTTCGCTCTCAAATCGAGGCATCAAGACATTAAATGGGGCAAAGCTTTTTTTGTGTTTTTCACTCAAAGTATCAACTTTCTGATACATTCCTGGGTATGGTGTCACATCCTGTAATCACAAAAAGATTAGTGGATTAGATATAGATATATCTCATAAGATAAAATCTATATCTTGATAAGATATAATTTAACCCAAATCATTTAAGGTAAACAAAGTAATCATTTTTATCCTGTTTATAAATCAGCTACATACAGGTCAAGAGTGTCAAAGATGCAGAAATAGGCCCATGTAGGCAAAAACCTAGTATGGGGGTGGTGGAGCTATATAATGATATACAACACACAGAAATGAACTTAGTATGGGTAAAGAATCGATGTAAGTTGGTCCAGTCTACCAGTGGGAGAATTTTATAGTTAGTATCTCCAGTCCTTGACTGTTCATGTTAAAAACCACCAACAAGAGAGTAGGATCTTATTTAGCCAGGGGCTATAGCTCACTGGAAGCACATTTGCCTGGTGCAGTCTAGGCTCAGAACTGCATCATAAAAAGAAAGATAAGGATTTTTTTTCCTCATAATTAGACTTGAAATCTAGCCAGACACATATACCACAAAGTGAAAAAGTTGGAATTTGCCTTTTAATTGACAAGATAATGTGGTGTATATAAACATAGGTTCTATATTTTAACTTTTGATTATTAAAGCCTTGTCTTGGACCCATTTCTTTAGTAAAGTGCATTTCTCCCCCATCCTCTCCAGTTATGTATCTGTGTACAGTGCTAATGCCTCAACATAAATTTATGTTGTCACATGGACCCCTTTACACTCCCAGAACATTACCTTGCTGATTGGCTTAAACCTCACAGCTGTCCTGGCTCCAATGGCATAGCCTTTTGTACTGGTTGGGACTTTCGATAGGTTATATGCCAAACCATTCCACTTCCAGTGCAAGAGAGAGAGGGAAGGAGGGGAGGAGAAAGAAGAAAAACATCAGTAACACAATTATAGAATGGCCTTCAAAGTGGAGTGAATATAGAATGTGTAACCTCTGTAAGACATTGCCCTCTCCGGTCTTATGATCTTTTATAGTCAAAAGCAGAGAGTTCAAGAAATAACACAAGTAACTTTGCAGAGAGGTGTGGCTGGACAGACAAATGAATTTCTGTGAATCCCAAGGACTTCCATCTTTAGAGCCTCCAACAACTGAATTTACTTTTATGGAAGAGTCAGTCTGAGGACTCTACTAAGCAGAAGGAAACTGTCAAGCCCAAGAGGACGCTGGAAGTGAAGATGGAATAGGGATTCTATGAAGACAAGGCTTAATGGTTTAATGGGGGATGAAAAATGGTGAACCATTTACACCATTTACACATTGGCTCTACAGCTGGTTACCGACCAGTGCTCCTTCTCATATTGGGACCCAAAAATTAAAGTCACACATAGAATAGTTTTCCTCCCAGAACACCTATGTATCCCGCAGTAGACAGGAAACCGAGAACCACCCAAGGGGAGGTGAATACTCACATCTGTTGCTGCTGCATAACACCCAGGGCCTGTGTGGGGCAATCCCCTAAGAGGGAGATACTTGTTCCCCAGCCAGGTTGGAGGATAGTAGAGAGGAAAGAGTTTCCTCGCTTGACGTGTTCCAAAGGAGTAATTATTCACCTTCCCTAAAGATCAAGAGAAGAAACTGCAGGTGAGCAGGCAGGTGGAGGGAAGCACGGGGCAGGAGGACCATGCTGCCAACTCTTACATTGTAAGGCAGGTGTAACTCCACGGAGCGGGGGAGCAAGCGGTATTTCCTCCGTGTTCATCTCTCCTGCTCTTCTTACCCTTCTCTTGCTGTCTGCTCTGTAGTCCTCTGCTACTCTCCTCACCTATTTTGCAGAAGCACATCCTGCAGGGTGCTAGGATTAGCTCTGTGTATCACGTTGTCAAGGGAACGGAACCGCGGGGAGCCAGAGAAGCTGAGTGTACTTCCCGGTGCACGCATGCGCAGCAGGTTACCCAGGACACCGGTCAAGTTCGATCTAGGCTCTGAGGCTCCTAATTCAGAGGGCTGCCCCTGCTAGGCACCAAGTGGAAGGGCTTCCTGGGAGAGTGTGTGGCAAACTGCTTTGGAAATGTCCACAAGGAATACACCGTAAAGGTAGGGCTATGGGGCTCAGATCACTCTAGGTCTGGACTCCTGGGACCAGAGAAGCAGAAAACTCTGAACTGTGTTGACAAGTGAGGAAGATGTGCCTCTGAAAGAAGCCTTGAGCAGAGGATGGTGGGGCAGGGTAGGTGTTGAGGCTGAACTGACCGCAAAGACTTCACCAGGTCCATTTTAGACCCATTTTTCTTTTTCCTCTAGTCTGAGATCATGTGCGTGTGCGTGTGCGTATGCGTGTGTGTATGTGTGTGTGTGTGTGTGCAGGGGTAGGAGAGTGTAGGGATGTGTGTGGGTACGAGGTTTTCAAAGGCTAGTGACTCTCAGTGGAACAGTAAGAGTGCATTAGTGTTGTAGAAGTGCTTAATAAATTAAAACTTTCCCAAGTCTCAGTATCTTCATAATTCTATTGACAGGTTTGCTGAGCGTTTTTAAGGCTGTGGAAGCAAAACCACACAATGTCTACTTCCTAGTAGCTGGCAATGTGAAATGTTTTCATCACACAGACAGCAGCCAACTAACTTCTGAGCTTTTTCATACTTACAGGAGGAACAATATCCGAGTATTTGTTGTCAAACTTTGTCCTGGGCAGAAACAAGAACTTATTTTCCCTGGGTTTTAGGGTAGCTTTACCACTTGTCCAGGTATAGGAGGTAACAAGGCACACTGTCTGGCCCACGCTGCTGTTTGTCACTTTAAAGATGATCCTGCAGTCTACATGTGCCTTTTATTAGCACTTTCTCCAGAGAAAATTTTACAGAATTGTTTTGTTTTAAAGATTCATCTATTTTATGTGTGTGTGTATTGTGCGTATGCGTGCATACACACGTTCAATTGTATGTATGTCACTTGCAAGCAAGTGGGTGAGGAAAGCCAGAAGAAGGTGTCAGACCTGGAATTTGTGAGCACTGAGAACCCAACTTGGGCCCTCTATAAAAGCAGAAATTGCTGTTAGCTACCATGCTATCTCTCCAACCCTCTTTTACAGATAAATGTAAGTTTTTTTTTTATTTGGGGGGGCAGTTCTGTTAGTACAGGCCTTTAATCCCAGCTACTCTGGAACCTGAGGATCACAGGTTACAGGATTTCTTGAGCTACAAAGTGAGCTCAGTCTGGGGAACTAAATGAGACCTACCTCAAAATGAAAACTGCAGAGAGGGCTGGTAATGTTGCTCAGAAGTACAGATTGGCTAGAACATGTGCCCTAGGTTCATTTCCCAGAATTATAAAATAAGTAAAACTATCCTAATTTGAAAATTTGCAAAAACATATTTTTGCATTTAAACTACTTTATTTTCCAGTTGACCATATAATTATAAATATTCATGTTTTCATAGGCTGTTTAAGTACACATGTACAGTGTATAATATTCAAATCAGGATAAAACATATCCATCTCCCCCAAAATTTGTCATCTCTTTGTGATGAAATTTGTGTTCAAATTTCTGTCTTTTGGCTGGGGAGAACATATATATATGTGTGTGTGTGTATATATATATATCCCAAACATAATTGGGAAAGAGCAAAAAGTGGTGGTGTACTCCTATAACCCCAGCACATGGTTGTTAGGGCTAAGAAGATTAGAGTTCAAGGGCATCCTTAGCAATGCAGTGAATTTGAGGCCAGCCTGGGTTTTATGGGTTCCTGTTTCAAGGGAAAAACTTATAAAACTATTTCATTTCATCTATCTATCTATCTATCTATCTATCTATCTATCTATCTATCCTTTTTAAACTTTATTATTATTATTATTTTTATTGGATATTTTCTTTATTTACATTTCAAATGGTATCCCCTTTCCTGGTTTCTCCTCTGACAAAACCCCTATTCTCTCTCCCCTCTCCCTACTCACCAACCCACCTTCTCCTGCTTCCTCGCCCTGGCATTCCCCTAAACTAGGGCATAGAGCCTTCACAAGACCAAGGGCCTCTCCTCCCATTGATGACCAACTAGGCCATCCTCTGCTACATGTGCATCTCTTTCTCTCTCTTTTAAAGATTTATTTATTATTATAATTAAGTACACTGTAGCTGTCTTCAGACACATCAGAAGAGGACATCAGATCCCATTACAGATGGTTGTGAGCCACCATGTGGTTGCTGGGATTTGAACTCAGGACCTTCGGTAGAGCAGTCTGTGCTCTTTTTTTTTTTTTTTTTTTTTTTTCGAGACAGGGTTTCTCTGTGTAGCCCTGGCTGTCCTGGAACTCACTCTGTAGACCAGGCTGGCCTCAAACTCAGCAGTCCGTGCTCTTATCTGCTGAACCATCTTACCAGCCCCAACCCCCTCTTTTTTGAAAACAAGAACTGCCATAATGGAGCTAAACTTAAATGGAGTAAAGATTGGGTTTCAAAGTCCTAGTATATAATTTATTCCAAGAATTCTATCAAAATATGATTATGATAATGCAACTAATAAAGAAAAATATAAATACATATTGGTATTAATAGGATAATTTTCACTTTCATTTTTGTCTTAAGAAGTATTAATATATTTTTTTCAAAATTTTAACATTTTTTGTTTTTAAGAGTTTTAAGACAATATTTTGATTTTAATTGACGCAACATATTTAAATGGGACAACCCAACACTTCAATACATATATAGAATGTAAAAGATCAAATTAGCATTGTTTGGGTAGGTAGCATTTAAGATATTAAAACGTAAGAAACTCAAAAATCAAACACATAAAAACACAGCCCCAGTCCCTTAATTTCACAAAGGTGAACACTTGAGGGTGGCTTTTCCCACCATCTTGGCACCCATGGAGGCCTGCTGAGAACAGAACGTGGAAAAAGCAAATGTGTCTGGAAGGCTGTGGTGCAAGGCCGTCTTTGCAGGCTACGAGTGAGGTCTCCAGAACTAGAGAGAGCAAACGGCTCTTCTTAAAACCGAAGTGTTTACGCTGGAGACGAAGCTCAGGTCTACTTAGGCAAGAGATGCAGTGACTCCTGGAGGCAAACCAAACAAAACCAGAGTGGTCTGGGAAAGTAACTTGGGCCCATGGAAAACAGTGGCATGCTTCGTGCCAAACTCGGAAGCAACCTTCCCACGAGTGGCACTGGACACAGAATCCATGGCACGCTGTATCCTTCCCAGATTTAAACTAATGAAAAGGAAATAAATCAAAGTGGACAAAAGAAAAATGCTATCATTTTGCTTTATAGCATAATGAAAGGCATGAAGAGTTCATTCGAAACATAAAAGCCAACTTCTTTTATTTTCTAAAGTTCCTGTAATGTGATTATATTACTAGATAATCTGATTTTAAATTAAAAAAAGAGAAATAAATTAAATCACCAATTAGATGTATATCTCAGACTTCAAAATTAGGTAATTTTATGTTGCTGATCATGTACTAATTTGTAGATTTCCTTGTCTATAGTAATCTGTTGCATTTAATCCATTTTCCACGAACAAATTTTTCCTTGGACAACTTACTATGTCACTTGACATTTATAAAAAAAAATCCACAAGTGATACATACTACACAGATTAGCAAAATTTAAGACATGAGTACATAACATATTTCTAAATAAAGTGTAGATCAATAATAATGGATAGTAATATTAATCTGTAGGGTATAAAGGTCTTATTTCTTCACTGAATCTCTGATCTGGCCTTAACCATGCTTAGATGTAAAGTTAAAACTGAAGTCTAACTACCTACCACTAATTTAGGAACAATTTCTTATAGCTTATTCACTATTGGCTTTGGTTAAAAAAAAATAAAAGTGTGATGTGGCAGATAATTTCCTCAAAAAGTTTTGAAATAGCAAACACATGAAGTCTTTTATTTATTTTTGGTGGGGTTAATTACGTGTGGGCAGAGAGTTGTTATTTTCTTTTATCTGGAAAATCTGACAATAGCACATTGTAGGCAGCTCTATGCAAGATTTCAAGAACATAGCCAACATGAGGAAGTTTGACGCTTTTCTTGACTTAATACGAGGTAACAGCCCAAGTGAATTCTGGGGAAGCAAGATGGACTGAATTCTTTTTGTGTAAAAATCATATACATAAGAAAATTTGTTCATGGAAAGAAGGATTAAAAGCAGCAGATTACTATAGACAAGGAATTCTATAAATTAGTACATGACCAGCAACCTAAAATAAATCACGTAACTTTGAAGCCCAAGCTATATACATCTACTTAGTGATTTAATTTATTTCTTTTTTATTTTATAATCAGATGATCTAGCATTATAATCACATTACATGGACTTCAGAAATAAAAGAAGTTGACTTTTATGTTTTGAATTATCTCTCCATGACCATCATTCTCCATAAAGTAGAATGATAGTATTTACCTTATGTATTTGATTTTTAATTTTTAAGACTCTCCAGTAGTTTTCCATAGGGCTTGATCACTTCATTGTTTATATTACTTTACTGACTCTGGGACTTTTAGTACTGACTTACCAAGTCCTTGAATACACTATTTATAGGATCCCCTTTGAACTCTCAACTTATGCTTCAGGAAATATTAATGTTCTTAACTTCTCATATTTTTTGAGGGTTATATTTACATCATTAGTGACTTGAAACATATGCAAAGTATGCTGAGTGGGCAGGATCTGGAAAGCGTTAGGGGAGGGAAAGAATGTGCTTAAAATATACTGAATAAAAATTATTTCTTTTCTTTTTTTTGAAAATTTTAAATTTCTATAAAGTTAGAAAAAAAAAGCAATAGATCATGGAACAAAAAGAGGACACCAGTAGGAAAAGGCCTGGCTTTTATCATTATTACAATAATTTAGCAATGCTACTTTCCCAATTGCATACTATCCAATAATGTAAGATACTGACCATGGAGAAAACTGAGTGAGGAATGCTTGGGAACTCTCACTGTACACAATGCAATTTTTTTTTTTTTTTGGTGTGAGTGAAGTGAAATCTACTTTGACTCTTAAAACAAATAAAAGCAAAGACAAAGAAAAAGAAAACTATCTAAAAGAGACATCATGATCCAGATTATTCTATTACACTTGCAAAATCTTGATGATAGTATTTGCCATTACAAGAAAATCTTTATGAATGTAACAAAAGAAACAAAATTGAGCAAATAAAATGTTGTCTGTCATTTCATGACTGCGTTGTAGTTATCCCTGGAATGTAAAGTTGATGTAACATTTAAAGGAAAAAGCAGTATAATTTGCTATATTAACAAACTAGAATTTATAATTTTTAATCTGAATCTCTTTGTAAATTAGGAGAAACTTTAATATTGTTAGTGACGAACACGGCCAAAATACACTTCATGATGTAAATCTGAACACCTTACTTATGAGATTGGAAGCAAGCATGACCACTGTTTCCATATTTATAAGCTGCTGAGGGACAAGTGAGTACAGGTTCTTATTGATATATATTACAGATACAATGAGAAAGACAATACTTGCAGAATGATGAAATGTATAATCATTTGGCCACACGGTGGTATAGACAACTGAGAATAGGTGCCAAGACCCACAGATTCCTCAAGGAGCAGGATGTTGGTGCAACATAGGAATGTTTTCTGTGAAGTATTTTTGATATATCAACTTATCTAGGTTATAGTCTAATTATTTCATCAAATTTTTAGGTTTTACTATGAAGAGACTTGACAATATGACTAAAGTCTCCCATCAGTTGACTTCAAGTAACAATCATTCCTTTTTGTCTGGATGCACTTTTGAAAGTACAGTAATAGGAGAAAAACTTCCATCTATGGACAACAGTACCAGACCATGTAGTGATCCAGCCTGCCCATGTTTTGGACTTACTTAGCCAGTGCTTCCAATCTGAAATGCACCCAGGATCTTTCTGCAGATAGCTTTTTCAGACTGTTAATCATATGAAGGGCAAGGGAAGGCTGGAGGCATTACTGTGGATTGAAAGTATCAATGAAACACGACAATGGAAGAAGGTGCTGAGTAGGATTCTAGTTGAGGTAGAGTTGTGCGGAATTCAACAGTATGTGCGGATTTTAGGGCAGTGCTCGGCTGATGCAGGTTTTCAGAGGGCAGTCATACGGTTTTAGTGCAAGAGAGTTTGATTGGAAGCTTCAAAAGAACACACACATACACACACACATACACACACATACATATATATACACACATACATACACATACATATATATACACACATACATACACATATATATATACACACATACATACACACACATATATATATATA
>JADRCC010165682.1:0-15299 GCA_019843855.1 Hylomyscus alleni
CTCTCTCTCTCTCTCTCTCTCTCTCTCTCTCTCTCTCTCTCTCTCAAAGCTAATTCTACCCTAAGTGTGCAGGGTTCATGGTTGGTCTTTTTAGATTGCTGAAGTCTATCTCTCAAAGTTCATATAATCAAAACCCTGACCCTTCAGAATGTATTTAGTGGCAGAGCCATATGAGGACCCAAGGAGAAGACAGAATTCTGTAAGCTGAGAAGAGGCCTCCGAGGAGGAGCACCGGGAGGAGCACCTAAGCTCAGTGTGTTCTGTCCTCAGATCTGTGAGCAAAGCAAGCCTCTGTGGTTGAGCTGTCAAGTTCCTGTTCTGGCAGCACTGGCAAGCTAATGTGCTTGGAGAGGGATGGACACTTTGTATAAGTGGAAAATATTGAAAATTATCCATTTCTATGAACGGAAGGAGAAGGGCTAGCCCGGTGATAATATAGTTTGAGGAAGGGTCTGGCAGCGTTGTTGGTTGGCCCAGGAGTGCATGGCTCTTGCTGGCCCCAACCCAGCTAACCTATAGATGCTGCTCTGGGACCCTGACTTTGCCCAGCTGCCCACCAATCCAGGAGCCCCAGCAAGATTCTACCTGGGAGCAGCCCAGAAGCCTGCAAGTCCACATCTGTGCCTGCTAAGGGGAGCCTTCCTGGGGCAGGAAGGGCAGCCATGCCATGGGCTACTGCCTCTGTCTCCCGGTGCTGCTGCAGAACCTGCCCTCAAGTGCACTGAGTTAGCCCTGAGGCTCCTTGAGAGAGACAGCGACTTTGGAAGGTCTTTGTATGAGAGGTTGGGTGTTGGGCTATTAGTTAGAGGGAAACAACCAATAGTGTGGATAGACTTTTAGCCTGAGACTTAGGACCAAGCAGTGTCTTGTCTGTGCAAATCTCATAAAACAGCCCAGAGCTTCTGCTTAAAAGTAGCACATTCCATCTTTTCTTACGAGATTATGGGGCACTATGCTGAGGCACCTCAGCCTGAGGACTAACAGGAGCTGGGATGGGTTGTGACAGCTTTCTTCCCCATAATGGCCAGCTATCTTTCCTGTTAGTACACTTTCCCAACAGCATTTGTGAGCATTTCCTGATCGTCAGCGTTCACTGAATGGTAACTGTGCGGGAGTCGGGGCATGCTGTACGTACCTGTGGAGAACAGGTGTTTCAGTCATCGGCAGTTTGAAGAGGATGAAACCAAGACAGGAATGTTGAGAGCTTTTGGTGCCGCTTCTAGGAAGTTGACATTTGTCACTGGGCTTGGACAAGGAAATGGGTTCAGATAAGACTATTAGAAACAGTGAGCGTGGGGCTTTGTTTACTGCTTTGCTGAATTATGGTCTGATGTGAATCCTTTCACTTACTACTTAATTACTGTCTTATGTGATCTCTTACTTAATTACTGTCTTACGTGATCTCTTGTTTGCTACTTTGCATGAGTACTTTGGCTTTGATTTAAGAACTGACCATGTTTTTTTGTATGTACCTAGAATGATATAAAAGCAGACTGGAGAAAAAGAAACGTGCTTCAGCCTCAGGATGGGATGGAGTCGTGTTATAATTTTGTCTAACTGTTTTTCTTTTTCAATCCTCACTCCCTCCCTTGAGACTCTGTTGACTGACTGAGCTGGCTTGGTCAGAGAAAGGCCAAGTTACTCAGGCAGAATCAACTTACTGTCCAGGATCAAGTGGAGAGCCAGAAGCAAAGTGAAGATGGAGACCTCCCTAGCCCAGGCAGGAAACAGGAAAAGGACTTCAGGCTTAGCCCTGTGGAGAGGAAGGAACATGGCTTCTTGTTTTCAAGCCCTATGAGGAAGCACTAGAACAGCATCAACATTGATGATGCTATTTCTACACCATAGAAATAACGGAATTAGGCATGAGCCCTGCACACTCTCTCTGCAATATAACCAAGAAGAACAAAGTAAAAAAAATTTTTTTCAGAAAACTTTAGTGTGCACAGTTTAGACACTGACAGTCCTGGGTCTTGGTTTCCTCATCGGCGAAGCATGCTGTCTGTGGGTGTCCAGAGCCCCTTCCTGCTCCATGAATCCCCACAGCGAGTTCGGATTCTGGTGATCATGTGGAAATCCATTTCTATCAGTTGAAATGAGAGATTTATATTTTAATTCATGCTTTGGAAGAACTCGGGTACATCCCGTCATGGTGGGAAGGCTGGGCGGAGCTCACAGCAGTGAGACTGTTTGGTGGGGCTCCTCAGCTCACTGGGCTAAGACAGCAGAGCACTGGAGTCAGAAGGGAAGGCAGTCTGTGAGTTTAAAATCTCGTCCCTGTGGCCTGACGTTTGCTAACTAGGTAAAATATTCCAACATTCCCACCATCTCTCAAAACGGTACTTCCAAGTAGCAACCACATGAACTTATGCGGGATATTTCAGATTCAAGCCATTGACTGGAAAAAGCACAAAGATCCAAGAAAGCTTTCATTTTAATGACTGTGCTAGTGAAATTTTGATCCGCTGACACAAGCTTGGGTCATCTGAGAAGAGGAAATCTCGACTGAGAAAACACCTACACGCATTAAACTGATGTGTAGGGAAATCTCTGGGGACATTGTCTTAATTAATGATGGATGTGAGAGGGTCCAGCCCACTGTGGCCAATGCCAGCCCTTGGCAGGGGGTGCCTATAAGAAAGCTGGCTGAGCAGCATTTCTCCAGGGTTCCTGGTTTAAGTTCCTGCCCTAACTCCCCCTTGTGGTGCAAGTGGAAAGATAAAATAAACCCAGTATACTTTTCTCCACAAGATACTTCTGGTCCCAGCCTCTCTGTCACTGTAATGGACAGCAAGTTGGGACAGTGAATGTGACACTGGCTTTGTGTAGTAAGAAGTAAGGGAGTAATGTATTGGGGTCCTTGGCAGAGCCCACACATCTGGCTGTTGCCAAAAGAGACTTTGTAAATGCTCCCTGGGTGGGTTTCAGACTGGAAGAAATTACAAGGAAGCACTGCTGAACATTTTTTTGAAATTCCACTCTGTAACAAGATTGGCTTTAAACCCCAAGGAGGCCAAAGACAGATGCTGAGCACACCCTCATTTTAACTGCATTTCTGGAACCTTCTAACTGAGTATTGCTCTGACGTATGAAAAAAAATTAATTAAAAGAAATCTGAAGTGAAATAAAACCAAAATGATTAAAGTGTAAAATAGCAGCTAGTGTAAATATCTGGAGTAATTCCCAAATGTAAAATAACAAAACATCTATTTAAAAACAAAACAAACAAACAACACATTGTTTGGGGGTGGGAGGGTCTGAGAGACCTTACCCAAGAACAATGCACTTGCCCAGCAAGTCTCTTAGAATTCCCAGACCCGACGTGCTGAGGCAGGAAGCGAGATTCTCTGGCTTTCGTGACTTCCGGCTTTTGTGACTTCCAGCTTAACTACCTCAGTCCATCCTGCTGCGGCTGTGCCCCAATTGACATCAGGGCCTTTAGCTCGTTCCATATCTTAACAGTTCCATGGCGCTTCCCATCACTTTCCTTCCTGGCACGAAGTTTCCAGTGTGCACCACTGGGAAACAAGCCTTGTCTAAAACACTCCACTGGAATCAGATTATTATTATTATTATTGTTGTTGTTGTTGTTGTTGTTGTTTTTGTTGTTGTTATTTTGTAAAAGAATAGATTTGGGGCTGGGCAGGTGGCTCATTCAGTAATCATTAAGTCCCAAGTTCAGATCTCCAGCACCCACGGACAAGGCAGGCACAGAGGTCTACATCTGTCCCCCTTGCCCTGGAGGCAGTATAACTAAAGTGAGCTTCATGGTCAGTGAGAAGCTGTGTTCCAAAAACTAAAATGGAGACATAGGGAAATGGCTTGTCAGGTAACAGCATTAGCTATGCGAGCCTCACACCCAGAATTTGATTCCTTTGGAACTATGGGAAAGCCATCACGGTGCACATCTGTGGGAAGAGGGGCAGCATGGGGTATGAAGCCCAGCAGCAAAGAGAAGCTGCCTCAGGGCAGATTGCAACAACTGACCTCCATACACACGGGTCCATGCATGGCTGCAACTCACACACATACAAGCATATACATACCATAAATTCATAAAATATTTTTAAGATCAAGAGCTATAAAGAAAAATGTCTAAGTTTGTCCTCTGGACTCCACATGCACTTACACTCATGTCTATGAACACCTGTGTGACACACACACCTGAACATACCTACATGAACACATACATTCACTCCATACACACATACACACACATACACCTGTACGTAACAACATGAACACTTACATATACTGCAAATAGACATGTACCTGTACATATCTACACAAACACATACATACACTACATACATACACACATACACATATACACACATACACACATATACACATAAATCTGTACATACCTACATGAACACCTACAAATACTGCACATGCACACACATGCATACCTACACAAACATATATATATATATATATATATATATATATATATATATATATATACTGTACATACACACACACCTGTGTAGCACACACATCTATACATAACTACATGAACACATACATACACTGCACTGCATCATACACATACAACTGTACATACCAACAAGAGCACATACATATAATGCACAAACACATGCACCTAAACATACCTATATAAACACATACATACACTGCATACACACATACACCTGTACATATCTACATGCACACTTACATATACTGCATATATACATGCACCTGTACATATCTACACACATACATACACAGCATACATACACACACATACATATACACAAACACCTGTACATACCTACATGAACACATGCATACACTGAATATGCACACACACACCTGTACATACACACACAAACGTACATATACTGCACATACACACACACCTGTGTGTCACATACACCTGTGTGTCACATACACCTGTGTGTCACACACACCTGTACAGACCTACATGAACACATACATATGCTGTACACGTGCACGCACACACACACACACACACACACACACACCTATATCTACCTACATGTTTAGGAAAACAGAAGAGCCACAGTAAGGAATGCTTGTCCCTCTGGAATCAGGCATCCCACAGCACCAGCCTGTCATGGAAAGACACAGAACTCACTAGGGCTGGGACAACACTTGAGAAACACAAGTCTTCATTTTTACTAGCCAGAGTTTTATGAAATCTTCCCCAACTCAGTTTACCTTTTGAACCTTTTAGAAAACGCTGCTTCTGGAGGGAGACGTGCTTCATGACCCAGAAGCTTCCTCCCAGGACGCCCTCCTCCCCTGGACCGGCCTTGGCCCAGGCTACCTTTGCCTGCACCCTCCTCTTTATCCTCTGAGCCGTGAGCAAGCAGAGCAGAACTTCCTTGGGCCTGGTCCAGAAGAGCACATGCTTTGATTGACAGCACGAAGCTTGGGCTGGGCGTGAGCCAGGATGGCAGAGGGCTCGCCTGCCATGCACAAGATCCTGGGTTTGATCCACAGCATTGCAAAGTAAGTCAGTAAAATAAATAAACAAATATGAAAAGACATGTTGATTACAGATTGGGAGAGTAATCAGATACCAAATCAGCATTCTGCACATCGAGTTTATTTTGGAAAGCAAGGTCATGAGTTTAAGAGCATCCAGACTCTAGCAAACCCTTAGACCAAGGACAGAGCTTTGCTGAAGACTGCAGCTCCTTTCAAGAGCCTCGAACCTGGTGTGATGCTTTAGGACATAAATTGATGAATGGCTAATTTAGATACTATTTTTGTTAAAAGGCAGAGAGACAGAGGCCAGTTATAAAATACCTCTGAGACTTAGACCTTCCTAAGAGCTGATGACATACATGGTTTATATTTTACTACTAGGCTTGGTAAATTCCAAGTCTGAATCTCTTTCCAAGACTCTCCAAGGTCCTCAAGATGGTTTTCATGTCAGGGATTGTCTGTGTGACGGTGACAGAGGAAGCTCCTCTGCCTGCAGGGGTGTGCAAAGGGAGAACCCACAGAATGGGAGGGTTCGGAGATTAAGGGATTCCAATCAAGCTTCAAAGGTTGGGGAGCCAGATCAGCTGGTAAAGTCTGTGATACACAAGCATGGAGTCCTGAGTTAGGATTCCCAATGCTCAGGGGAAAAAACAGCTGTGGCAGTGGACAGCAGGAACCCTAGCACTGGAGAAGAAGAAGCAAGAAATTCAGTGCTCCAAGCCAGCGGGTCTGGTCCAATCAGTGAGCTCCAGGATCAGGGGGAGACCTCATCTCAAAAATATGGTAGAGAGTGATCCAGAAAGACATCCAGTGAAATCTCAGGCCTAACACACACACTCTCACACTCACACTCACACACACACACACACACACTCTCACACTCACACTCACACACACACACACACTCTCACACTCACACACACACACACACGCCTGCATGCACACACAGGCAAGAGTACACACACACACACACACACACACACTCTCACACTCACACCCACATACACACACTCACACACACACTCTCACACACACACTCACACTCACACACACACACACACTCGCACACACACACAGCACACACACACACAGCACACACACACACATGCTTGCATGCACACACAGGCAAGAGTACACACACACACACTCACACACACACACACACACACACGCAAACATACACATATACACATATACATACACATGAGCACATGTACAGGCAAAATTTCACACACCTATACCAATAGAAATGTGCATACACCCAAACACACACAAAAGAATTATTTAACAAATATATTAAAGAATTAGATTTTAAAGTCAGAGAACTTAGGCCTGATTCATAATCTTCCCACTTTCAGGTTGGTGAATTTAGTCCGATCACTTAGCACTTCTGACTCTCCACATGGATATAAACACTAACGATTTGGAATGGCTAGGAGATGTGAATGAGGAGAGGTCAGAGAGCTGCCGAGCAGGGCACAGAAGAGGCTTGGAGAGCAGCCATGGCTATGTGCTGATGGTAGAGAGGACTGCTCCTCCGAGCCGTGTGGCCAGGGCATGCTATGTGCCTAGGGCACCTCAGAAGCTCGTTTTAGAAGTTAGAAATAGAGCACATGAGACCAGCATGGTGGTCCAGTGGGCACAGCGTCTGCCGCCAAACCTGTCTGCTTGAGTGGATTCCCCAGAATCCACATAGTTGAAGGAGAGACCTGATCTCTGTAAACTGTCCTCTGACCCTCCCACAGGAAACATGGGACACACACACACACAGAAACACATACACACAGACACACACACATTCAAAGAGACATAGACACACACAGACAGACATACACCACACACAGACACACACACAGAGACACATACACACAAACATACACACACACACACACTTTAATGATCACAGTAAAGATAGACAAATGAAAAGCAATAATGAAAAAGGAATAAATTGTGCACAACAGAGGCCCAGCGTTGGAGGCCTGTGATTGATTGGCAGCTGTCAGTGCTACCACCATGGACACTGCTGTCTTGAGAGTCACTTGAGTTTTAATGACTGCCTGTTAGTTGGAAGAACAGAATGAAGGTATGCCATACTTCAAGACAACTGTGGAAAGGACTGAAATTATATAAAAACTGTATCTGTAAGGGGCAAGAACTGAAAGAAAACTGAAAAAAAAGATTAGGCATTAGAGTTTTAATTTTTTTAATGTTATTGTGAGTAATCACAAAGTTTCACCTTTTTAAAGTGTGTCAGAGTAGCATAATGAATCCCCATCCACTCATCATCTCTGTTGATAAATAATAATTATTTTTAATCATACAGAAAAAAATGTGTGTCTATGCCGCAGCCCCATTATAATAGCTTTTGTGAATGAGGCAATACGATTGACCTGGGGTGAGCCGGTTAGATGCACAGACCAGAAAGTAAGAGGATGAGTTAGAAATGTCCAGGTTGGTCAGGCGAGAGCTGAGGTGAGTTCTCCACACGTGGTCCCTTTAGTCCCTCAAAACCGCTTAAGTAGTGCCTGCAAGGCTGGAGGGACAGCTCAGTGCTCTGGCAGAGGTCTGGGATTCAGTTCCCAGCATCTACACAGCAGCTCTCAGCTCCAGTTCTACGGGATTTAAGGCTGTTTTCTGGCCTTCTCAGGCACACGCCCCGTGCAGTCAAAACCTTCATACACATCAAATAAAAATAACTGAACTCATGAGCAGTATAAAGGAAGAACTTGCTATGTGGCCAGGCTTGGCCACTCCCTCCTCCCCTCTCCCTCTCCTTCCTCCTGCTTCTTCCCCTCCCCCTCATTTCAGAGGTCTTACCCTGTAGTTCAGACTGGCACAGAACTTACTATATACCCCAGGCTAGTCCCAAAGTCTCAGCAATCCTCCTAGCTTAGCAATTGGTCAGGGTCAAGAAAGCTGAGGCTGAATCAAGAACTAGCTCTTATCTTGTCTGGAGTTGTTCATACTTAACACACCTTATCTTCAAACTCATAAATTCTGCCTTTACCTGTAGGGTTGGGAGCTTGGAAGGCAGTGTCTGGGGGAGGGCACAGTGGGGTACAACCTGTCATCAAAGCCTCATAGTGACAGTGCTATGCCTGTCCTCATGCTGGATGCCACTCCTGTCTTGTTATTGACAGTGTCATTTATTGTGCGGTTGGGGAAAGACCTAAGTACGCTTTTTGATTCGATTATCTAATAAAATGTTATATCTCATTTATTATTAGTGTGCGTGTGTGCTTGTGCTTCTGGAGGCAACGTCCAGGAGGAAGATGCAATAGGAAAGAAGGTGGGAAGTCAGTAGTGTTGCCTGAACACAGGAGGTTTGCGGAAGCTTTTTGCAGTGAGGCAATTTTTATTAACTAATTGTGAGGTTCAAGGAAATCCTAGGAGTGATATTTGGCAGGCTGAAGATATTCTGTTCCTAACTACCAGCAAAATTAGCCCCAGTGACATAATAAAAGTCAAGTTTAACTCAAGTTAATCAGCTATTGAACCCTGGGCACCTTTCCAAAGAGTAGAGCAGACAGTGAACAAGAAATGGAACTAAAAATAGATGGGGGACAAGGAAAAGAGAGACAAAGATGGCAGACAGACTAGAAGAAGAGGGAGAGGAGGAATGGAGATGTGAGGAAGAGGAGGAGAGATGAGACGGGTGTGGGAAAGGAGAGGAGAGGGCAGGAGAGGAGAGGGCAGGGGAGGGGAGGGACAGAATGTGGAGGGAAGGGGAAGGGAGGGGAGGAGAGGAAGGGGAGAGTGTGGAGGGGAGAGGAGGAAAGAGCAGGAGGGAAGGAAGGAGGAAAGGGAAGGAGAGGAGGGGGAAGGGAGGAGAGGGGAGGAGGGGGGGGGGGGGGGAGAGGAAAGGAGAGGACAACAAACGTTCTCAAGCTCTTACTGGAGGCAAGCACCAAGGGCACCGGGTGGGGCGTGATTCTCTGCGGAAGGCGTTGTAGGCTATGACATTCAGAATCAAGTCAACAGAGAATCCTCTGTTTTAGAACATGATTCAGGGATCTTATTTTCAGCCTCTTTTGGAATGGGCTAACCACTGTCAAGTTAATTACATAAAGTCCTGCCAAAACATTTCACAACCCTCTTCCTGAAGCCAAGCAAATTATTTTTAACCAGAAGATACTGAAGGCTCTTTGAAGCAGGTCTTCTAGCAGAACTGTGTCTTTCCACTACTGATTCTAATCTCCTACTTCAGAACACTTGAAACGTCTCAGAGTCTACAATGGACACAGGAAACTTAATTTGAAAAAAAAAAAAAGCGTAGGAAGCTAGAAGGCCTCTAGAATCTCTGGTTCATTACATCTATGCCTAAAAATCATTGAGTTGAGACCCAGAACTATTGAATGATGCTCCAGTCCTGGGTTCAATACTTGTTTTATTTTTCCTACAGCACATTGATTATAAGTTACTGACCTTAAAGTCTTGATCTCATATATGAAGCAGAGAAGCATCATCAGGTAAACTGTGCACTGAAGGCTTTTACTCATGCCCAGCAGCAGTTTGACATCTAACATATACTTAGGCTTAAAAACAAAAAACAAGTTTTCCTATTTTTCTTCTCCATGGAGCTAAGAGACGGGACTTGACCCCAAAGACAAGATGAGCTGTTTAAAAGAGACATTGCCTGAGCTGAAGAAAAGGCCAGGTAAGCCTGAGATGCTTGTACACACTTCTAAATCATTCAAAAAAAGATACTGTCGCTGTATGGGATGTGAAAGCTACAAGCCAGAAGAGGGAACATTCCGATTCGCCCTTAAAATGTTCTATTTAATCTGTTGCATGAGTCCTCCTGGGGAGATGTAAAGAAATGTGTTCATCCCAGAGAGAGTACCAATGACATACACAAGGCCAACTGCACCCAAGACGACCATAAAGAAACCGTGAGTTCAGCTGTGGTTCCTTACAGGAGCACAGACGACTTAAGGCAGCCAAGTCATCAAAAAGAAGTCTCCCTTCGGCAACTGTCAGCCACTGGGATCTACCTGAGCAGGCATGGTCCTCAGACATCGTACACTCGGCCCTGGAGCCTCTTCTGCATTTAGAGTAGGTTTTTATTGAGCACAATCTTGTGGGAGTCTCTTGAAGTGCTTCACGGTTGCTGATTCCAGTGTGACAGGAGCAGCCATGTCATTCCCAGAGAATGACTTCCTCAGTACAGCCTCAATCCTGAACACAGAGCAGGGCTTGGTGGGCCTCATGCAGCAGACTGGGGCATGGAGGGGCTCATAAAGTTGAGACTATGAATTGAGCTGTGCTTGTATCATTTAACTGGATATGTTCTTCAGTCGAAAATGCATTATCTGATTACTTTCATTTAGATGGAAAGACAGCCTTGCTTCTTAAGTAGGTTATTGCCACAGTATCTTAAAATGAAGCATTAGCCAGCGATTTACTGTGAGTGAATGCGACCTTAAGGATAGTTGGGAGTGCAGAGGACTCTCTAGAGCAGAGCTCCTGAATACTTTGTGCCAGGATAATAATGGTCTTTTCAGAAATGTTAACAGTTCAGCACCTCATAACGTGCTAATGCAGGTGAATAAATGTGTGTGTGTGTGTAGTGTGTGTATGTTTGTGTGTGTATGTATGTGTGTGTATGTATGTGTGTATATGTATGTGTTTTTGTGTGTGTGGTTATGAGTATGTGTGCATTTGTATTAGTATGTATGTATGTATGTATGTATGTTTGTATGTGTAGTGAGTGTTTGATTATGTGTGTATATGTTTGTGTGTGTGTGTTTGTATATAGGTATTTGTGTGTGTGTTTATGTGTGTGTTTGCATGTGTTTGCATGTGTGTATGTGTGTGTGCTTGTGTGTGTGTGATTATGTTTGTATGTGTATGCATGTGAGTGTATGCACTTGTGTGTATGCACATGTGTGTGTGTGTGTGTGTGTGTGTGTGTGTGTGTGTATGTGTGTGTGTGTATATGTATTTGCTTCAGATAGAAATGATGCCGGACTTTTGCCTCAGGAACCTTGAGCCATTATAAGTGTGCTTCACATATAGATGTGAGCATGCAGCTGTACCTTTGATGTGCCCATTAGAAAGCTGCTCTAACCTCCAGAGTCCTTCCCAGGCCAGCCCAGCAGGGCACTGTAGCACATTCAGTGCCTTCATTGGCCTGACCTCATGCTCCCACCAGGCTTGCTCTCTCCACTCCCGCCTCCGACAAGCCCCCGTCTCCTGATCACCTCCCACTTGGGTACTTCACATCACCCTGTAGGGCTGCCTTGGGACAAGGGGGCTGCCATTTTCAGGTGGATTCTTTTCCTTTGTCATCTTTTCAGGTCGCTCAGCACTCACGGAGAAGCCTGACATATTTTACACATCATGCATCACAATCTCTTTTGACTTAGGTAAAAAGTGATACAAATGTGTAATGATATACAATTGTTTTGTTACTTCTCTGATGCGGTTATAAAATACCCCGAGTAGGGCAACTTATAGGACAAGCCTATGGTTCCAGGGGAAAACTCCACAGTGGGGCAGCCAGTCAGAATAGGAAGCTGAGAGACTAGAACAGGAAGCAAGGCAGTGAGCTGGAAGTGGAGTTGGACTCTCAGCTCTCAAAGCCTGTCCCCAGTGCTATGCGCCCTCTAGCAAGGCCACATTATCTATCCCTAAAACAGCACCACCAACTGGAGACCCAGTGCTCAAATACATGAGCTTTTGACTATTTCTCATTTAAACTACCATAATAATATCCGAAATATATAATAATATCTAAAAATACATACAATATCTCTTATATAAAAATAATATACAAATAAACATGTAGCAATATATAAAAATTTGTGTATAGTTTACTTGAATACTTTTGATTTTTTTTAAAAAAAATCACTACTTGGTAAGACTATTTGTCCATTCTTTTCTTATTTAAGATTTTAAACTAAGGGGACTGGAGAGATGGCTGAACGGTTAAGAGCACTGACTGCTCTTCCTGAGTTCAATTCCCAGCAATCACATGGTGGCTCCCAACCATCTGTAATGAAATTCGATGCCCTCTTCTAGTATGTCTGAAGACAGCTACAGTGTACTCACATACATGAAATAAATCTTAAAAAAAAAATTAAACTGAGTTAAAAGTTTTGGGGGTAGGTTGCAGAGGTCAGAAGTCGAAAACCAGTCTGTTCTAAAGAGTTCTAAAACAGGAGTGAGGGAGAAAGAGTGTGACTATATAGCAGCAGATGGTAGGAAGAAATGAGGATGGAGGAGGGAGGCAGTGATGATCCTGGGTTATAGTCCTCTGCTTTCGGGAAGTCAAGGCAGGACCTGAATCAGCTGACCACATCGCATCCACAGTGACGAGGAGAGAGACTTACGAACACACGGATGCTCACTCGCTTGCTTGCCTTTTTTGTGATCAACTCAACGTCTCCAATCTTAGGAGGCCTAGGGGATGGTGCTTCCCACCGTGAACTGGGTCTTCATTTGCCCATTACCTTAGTTAACACAGTGTGAAAGCCACACCTGCCCCCTGGATTGCTGAGGACTATTGTTCACGGAACATACGAAGTCCGGTGTTTTTACTGCAGTACACGAGGTCACGTGCCCCATCTGCCCAGGATGCAGATAGGAGGGATATAGGCAAGGAGCTCATCGGGTTGTGTGCCTGCCTCCATTAGACAAAGGTGGGAGGTACCATAGCCTTGGAGGTTTGGGCTTTTATGGGCACCTGACTGACCTAATTCAGTGTCATTCTCTGGGAATCCTGGGTATGGGCCTGACCCATGTTCATCTTCCTGGCCAGTATTAAATAAAGCTTACTTTAATTAGACAATTGTGGATTTGGGCTTTCTCCTCAAAACTGTTGTGCTTAATAATTCCTCCAAATACATTCTCACCAGCTAATCCAGGGTAGACAATCCCTTATCCAGACTCCCTTTCCAGGAAATTATAGAGTGTCTCAAGTTGACAAGCGAAACTGACCATTTCTTCTGCTGTGCTCTACAAAGCCCTGGGTTCAATCCCCAGCACCACCAAAAGACTAGGGATGAAGGAAATTAAAAAGAGAGAGGCCAAGAGAATGTGCACACACAGAGCTGTGTGGCTCCTGCAGGAGGGTAGGCTTGCAAATGGAAAGACGGATGCTTGTATCCTAAATGATGCTTTTGTGTAGTAGCCTCTTTAGGTTGCTTGGCAAATGTTCTCTGCGGCCGTGGGTTGCAATGCGCTCCCTGCCTTTGATCTCCCATACTCTTAAGAAGCCCCAGGAAAGAAATGCTCTTTGTGAATGAATATGAGATTACTTGGGGTACAGAGGCTGAGAGGGGAGAGCAAAGGAAGAGTGCAGAGACACAAAGCCATCCTATAGGTCTCCACAGGCAGGGAGATCACTGAGAAGTCTTTTGTGGCCTCTGAGCTCTGGGTCAGGTATTTCTATGGGACAGAGTGATCAATGTGGACCATCAGCAGTGCTGGGGCAACACACTTAACCCAGCAACATGGGCCACTGCCACACACTGATAAAATAGGATGTTCTTAAAAGGCAACTGCAGCTTGGGCCCCTCACTAAAACTCACGCTCGTGGTGATTATACATTTCAAAGATGTCGAACTGCATGAAGAAGCCCTTCTTCCTCACCACCTGAGCATGTTTCACCACTACACCTGTTATTTCTTTTATTAATTGGTCATCTTATTCTGGTCAATATTCCTTCATCTTTTTACAGTTATTTTGCCCTCAACGTTTTTGGACACCTCTGGGATTTGCACGTTCTAGGTGTTTTGATTTTCTCCCAAAGATGATTCTCTTTAACTCATCATCTTGTTTCTAGGACTTTGACTGCATTAGAATGAGTTGTTCCTATCGCCTGTCTCCGTCAGAGCCGACCTGTTTCCTTGCTTTAGTTTACTGCTCTCTCCTTTCCTGTCATCTTTGATCAATTGACTGTGTTACCTATTCTATTTCTTTTTCAATTATTTTGGAGGTGATGAATGACACCTTTTATTCATTAAAAAAATTTTAAGCATTGTGATGGTTTATATATGCTTGTCCCAGGGAGTGGTACTATTAGGAGGCGTGGCCTTGCTGGAGTAGGTGTGTCTCTGTGGTTGTGGGAGTGGGTTTTAAGACCCTCATCCTAGCTGCCAGGAAGTCAGTATTCTGCTAGCAGCCTTCAGATGAAGATGTAGAACTCTCAGCTCGGCCTGTACCATGGCTGCCTGGGTGCTGCCATTCTGACATGCTCCTGCCTTGGTGATAATGGACTGAACCAGCTTTAATTAAATGTTGTCCTTATAAGAGTTGTCTTGGTCATGGTGTCTGTTCACAGAAGTAAAACCCTAACTAAGACAAGCATTAAAGCTGAGGCTGGTGGTGAAGGCCTGCAATCCCCACTACTCTGCTTGGGAAGCTGAGGCAGGAGGATGACACTTGAAAAACTTTTCTGAGCTGCAGAGCAATTTCAAGGTGAGCCTGGTCAAGTAATGAGACCCTGTTTCAAATCTAACCAGAGATAAATTTAGAAGTGGCTTTGTGTCAGTGATAGAGTAGTAGCTCACTGTTTGTTAGACCCAGGTTCAACCTCCAGTGCGGGGAAAAAAATGACTCTCAAACACTCTCAGATGGGGAAGGAAAAAGAGTGAGGGAGAGAGAAAGCAAGTTAATAACCAACTCTATTCTAGGTACTGCCACGGATTCTCCGGAAAAGATTAAATGATATCGCTATTCTTGTGACTCTCATCTTTGTGTGCCTTTACATGCAAAATGAATCAACAATAGATATAATAAAAAGTAAATTAAATTACACACTGGAAAGTAATAAGTGTTCTGAAAAATAAGAAAAGAGAAGATTGATGCAAAGTGCAGGGGTTGGGAGGAGTGTG
>JADRCC010165685.1:0-22695 GCA_019843855.1 Hylomyscus alleni
AGAGAGAGAGAGAGAGAGAGACAGAGAGACAAAGAGACAGAGAGAGAGAAAGAGGGAGAAAGATGGAGAGAGAGAGATTGAGAGATTTGCTGTTGGGAGGGAACAAGATAATAGTAATATATCTCACTCACTTACAAACTACTCCCAGGCATGTGTCATTGATAAACAGTTCTGCAAGTGGTCAGTCTTGAATGTAATCTTGGGTCTTGGGTGTATACAGAGAGGCCATGGAGGAGTTATTGCATGGCTATATAGATTCCTCTGTGGGACAAATCTATTTTAGATAGGGAATGTGTGTTCCTCTCAACCCACAGCTATGAAAAAAAAAAAAGGCACTGGGATTTCTCCTATATCCAATATCCACTCATGGAAACGTGCTTGCTAACTAGCAGAGTGTCATGAAGCCTGGATAGAGTGTATTGTGGCTCTACTCACAGTTCAGCAAGTGGGGTCAGGTTTTCTATTGCTGTGATGAAACGCCATGACCAAAGCAACTTCATGGGTGAGGATCAGGTTTGTTGCCTTACTCTTTCACATCATTACTGAAGAAGTCAGGACAAGAACTCAAACAAGGCAAGACCTGGCGGCAGGAGTTGATGCAGAAGCCGTGGAAGAGTGTTGCTTACTGGCTTGCTCAACATGGCTTTCCCAGGTTGTTTTCTTACAAAACAGAAGACTACCAGCCCAAGTTTGGCCCCACCCATGATAGGTTAGGCCCTACCATGTCAATCATAAATTAAGAAAAAGATGCCTTACAGGCTTGCCAACAGCCTCATCTTATAGAGATATCGTCCTAATCGAGACTCCCTTCTCTCTAGTAACTCTACTTTGTATTAAGTTGACATAAACTAGCTCAAACAAATGGCATCTTCCTGAAGAAACCATAGCCAGCCAGAGTGCTAGGACCAGTGAAAGAGGTGTAGCTGACATAGAAGGAGTGGAAGGAGGATAAAGGTGCCCCAGAGCTTGAGCCAAACTATGGGCCAGCCAATTCAGCATTTCCCGAAGTCAGTGACAGTTAGATGCACCACTACTGGGTAGTATATCTGATCAATTGTTTCTGAGGTCAAAGACAACAGAGTCCATAAAACAGATAAATTAAAACGGCTAACAAGTTTTCCCTCGAGATCAGGAGCCATTACTCATAATAATGCTTCACACTAAAAAAATAGTTCTCACAAACAATTCCAAAAGAGGTAATCCATTCCTGGAGGGTAAGACCCTATTGCTCAAGATACCACATACTTGAATAATAAAACAAGGGGAAATCAAACTCACATTTACTTGAATGCTGCTTCCCTCCTGGTTAGCTTTTGTAGTGCTGGAAGGTATTACGCACACTGCCAGAGGAGAGACATAGTCATCAATGTTACTCAGCTGTGAACTGGACACGCTCCAATGATAAGTGGCTTCCAAGATGCATCCACTGACACAATAGTGACTTCAATGCTACAGGAGTAACCTAACACTTTCTGATGTGACTTAAGGTCTGCCCCAGGAGATACTTGGGGCCATCAGTGGGGAGCAGAACCTGTGGCTAGATAGATCATATTCCCTAGCAGAGAGCCTTACTACAATTATTCTGCTGAATAGACATACTATTAAACTTTTCACAGTGACTTACTGTATACCCATAGATGTACTCAACCCTCATCAAGAATCTGCTTCTTACAGTAGAGGGTGATTGACAGAGACTCCCAAGGAGTCAGGGTACAGAAAATAAGGAATTATGGAATGCTCAGTTCTAAATGGGACATCTATGTCACATCCCTTCCCCTAAGGCTCAGGCATCGTTGTGGAAGAGCAGGCAGAAAGATTGCAAGAGCAAGAGGGTTGAGGACAGGAAACAGTATTTTCTAGATGCAACAGAGGAGATGCAAGTACACTCACAGCAGTTGAGACAGCATGCCCAAGACTTCTGTAAGAACGGTCCAGACAAAATTCCAAACACATAAAGGAGAATTGGGAGTAAAAGCCCCACCCTTAGCTGAGGAATCATTGTCATTTGGTGACTGTTGTGAGATGGAAAGAGAAAGTCAGTTTTGTTTTTTTTTTTTTAATGATAAAACCCCTGGTAGGACAAGCACATTCCAGGGGATGCTCCCACACTCAAGATCATTTGGGCAGCCCAAACTGGACTTATCGGATTTCAAAAATATTTTTAAAAGTTGGATGGAAAAGTAGGTGTGAGTAGATATGGGAAGAGTGGAGAAAGACGGAAGAATATGACCAAAATACATTGCATGAAATTCCCAAATTATTAATAGAAATACTATTTTTTTAAAAAAAAATAGCTCTCTACCTTCCTCTCAAAGATTTCTTTTATTTCCTTTATTTTAAGTTGTACAAACGTGTTATATGGTAGACATAGTAAAAATAAAGGCGAAACACAAATTACTATTCTTTTTTTTTTTTTTACAAATATCACCAGGCACAACGTGTAAGACTGATGAGCTCGCTGAATACATGCTGTTTGTGTGTGTGTGTGTGCGTCCATTTGTGTGCATGTACACATGTCTGATGTGCATACATGCAGAGTCTAGAAGAAAGATGTGAGACATCCCAGTCTATCACTTCTCACCATTTCCCCTATGAGGTAGGTATCTCAGAGCACTGGAACCTCACCATACTGACTAAACTGGTTGACCGGCGAGCTTTCAGGATCCACTTTTCTTTGGCCTCCAGTGTTGAGGTTACAGGCATAAGCAGCCATGCCTGGCTTGAATATACATGTTTTTAGTAAATGTGAGATCTCTATTTGAAAGTGGAGAGAAGAGGCTGAAAAGAATAACTTTCCCCTTGTAACAGGAGCCAGTGGCAGTAACCAGAAACCCACCTTTTTTTTTTAAGTTTTATTGCATTATAATGAGAAAAGTTACATGATTTCAATTTATCTGAATCTGTTAACATTTAAAAACATATTTTAAATAAATAGAATTAAATCACAGTCTTGTTTTCCTTTTGTACCCCAACTCCTCCCAGAGACCCCCTTCAATACCTACAATATCTTTTTTTGTCATATTCTTTAAAATCTATAAAATGTAACAATAAAAATGAGTATTATAAAAGTTGTTTGATATAAAACAACATCAATTTAACAGTCTTATGTAGATGCTTGTCTAAAGCAATACTGACAATACATACGTTTTTCTCAATATAAATTTTAAATAACTCCAAACATATTAACTGTATATTTCAAAATAATACATCACTACTAATATTTTCTTAAATAAACATAAATATGCAAAGTGTTTTTGTTTGTTTTATATTTAGTAGAGCTTAAAATTTTGGCTCTTACTGTGGTACCTTGATGCAAGAGTTACAAATGTCAAGAAAAGCATTCAGGATTACTCTTTGTTGTTCTCTTACAACCCCCCTCCCAATTTAATTGTCTATATTTCTTTTGGGTATTTAAATACTTTTAAAATATATAAGCTGTTCTGAAAAACATAGTATAGTGTAAAAACATAAAATAAACAATACTACTAATAGAGAAGTTGAGATACGAGAAGCAAGATCTCAAGACCATTATTTTGTACACAGGAAGACATTGTCACGAACAAACAAGCTGAAAGTGTATATGGATTGCATAATATTGGACCTATTTCTCCAATTACCAAATTAGAGAGACCATTGGATGACAGTTAATAAATTTCTAATTCCTCATATTTTTGGATTTCAATCAATTAGGATATGTTGGTAATATTAATTTTCATATTAAGATATTAAGAAAGAGTAATTGTTACTTCCTGTTGTTTTTGTTGTAAGAGGTGGAAATAGGTTTGTGTGGATTTGTTGAAAGATCACTTTCTTGCTTCTTCTAGGGGGTAGTTTTGCTCCTTATGTTGATGTTTTCTATCTATTATCCTTTGTAGGGCTGGATTTGTAGAAAGATATTGTGTAAATTTTGTTTTGTCATGGCTTATCTTGTTTTCTCCATCTAATGTAATTGAGTTTTGCTGGGTATAGTAACCTAGGCTGGCATTGGTGTTCTTATAGGGTCTGCATGACATCTGCCAAGGATCTTCTAGCTTTCATAGTCTCTGATGAGAAGTCTGGTGTAATTCTGATAGGTCTGCCTTTATATGTTACTTGACCTTTTTCCCTTACTGCTTTTAAAATTCTTTCTTTGTTTAGTGCATTTGGTGTTTTTATTATGTGACGGGGGGAATTTCTTTTCTGGTCCAGTCTATTTGGAGTTCTATAGGCTTCTTGTATGTTCATGGGCATCGCTTTCTTTAGGTCAGGGAAGTTTTCTATAATTTTGTTGAAGATATTTATTGACCCATTACCTTGGAAATCTTCACTCTCTTCTATACCTATTATCCTTAGGTTTGGTCTTCTCATTGAATCCTGGATTTCCTGGATGTTTTGGGTTAGGAGCTTTTTGGTTTTTGCATTTTCTTTGACTGTTGTGTCAATGTTTTTCTATGGTGTCTTCTGCCCCTGAGATTCTCTCTTCTATCTTTTGTATTCTGTTGGTGATGCTTGCATCTACCACTCCTGATTTCTTTCCTAGGTTTTGTATCTCCAGGGTTGTTTCTCTTTCTGATTTCTTTATTGTTTCTATTTCAATTTTTAGATTCTGGATGGTTTTGCTCATTTCCTTCACTTGTTTGATTGTGTTTTCCTGTAGTTCTTTAACGGACTTTTGTGTTTCTTCTTGAAGGGCTTCTAGCTGTTTAACTGTGTTCTCCTGTATTTCTTTGAGGGTGCTATTTATGTCTTTCTTAAAGTCCTGTATCATCACCATGGGAAGTGATTTTATATCTGAATCTTGCTTTTCTGGTGTGATGGTGTGTCCAGGACTTGCAATGGTGGGAGTATTTGGTTCTTGGTTTGTGTTTCTTATATTCTTATGTTTGCTCTGCATCGTCTGGTTATCTCTACTGCTGCCTGCCCTTGCTAAATCTGTCTTCCTGTGATCCTGATTGTGTCAGAACTCCTCAGAGTCAAGCTGTCTCTGTGATCCTGTGATTCTGGGATCCTGTGACCCTGGGCTTGTTAGAGCACCTGGGAGTGGAGCTTCCTCTAGGTGTTTTGGGAATGACTGCAGAGTTTGTGCCCATTGTCTGCTCAGGGCACCGGTCAGCCCAGACAGACAAGAAGCAACCTGAGCCACTGGGCTGGCAGAGTTCCTGTGTGCCTGGGTCCTGCTGGTTCCAGTTACTCCTGGTGTTGGTACAGATGTTGTGTCCTCCTCACCTCTGATCCTGGGTGTGTTAGAGCGCCAGGGACTGGAGCTTCCTCTGGGTGTGGAGGGACTGGCTGCAGAGCTTGTGCCCAAGGTCTGCTCAGGGCACCAGCTCAGACAGCTTGGAAGAAACCTGAGCCACTGGGTTGGCAGAGTTCCTGTGTGCCTGGTCTTGCTGGTCCCAGTTACTCCCGGTATTCAGACAGATGTTGTGTCCTCCTCACCTCTGATGCTGGGCGTGTTAGAGTGCCAGGGACTGGAGCTTCCTCTGCGATACCCAGCTTTTAACTGCTCTGGGCTGAATGTGTCTCCAAAAGCATGCTTTAACATCTTAACCCCATCGATATGTTGAGGACTGAGGCCTGAGGAGATGTGAGGGCTCCACAGTGTGTGTGCTGCCCTGGTGAATGGGTCAATGCCATTGATGTGTGAGTTCCTTTCTTTTTTTATCCAGTTGTGAAATTTACTTTATTAAAATATTTTTTTATTTTTTTCTTTTTAATGAACAAACAAAAACAAGAACAAACCCCTGTTGCCTCCCCCTCCCCATGCCTGCCACCCCACCTTCTCCCACTTATCAGCCCTGTCATTCCCCTACACTGGGGCACAGAACTTTCACAGGGCCAAGGGCCTCTCCTCCCATTGATGACCAACTTTGCAATCCTCTACTATACACATGCTGCCAGAACAATCAGTCCCACCATGTATAGTCCTTGGTTGGTGGTTGAGTCCCTGGGAGCTCTGAGGGCATTGGTCAGTCCATATTGTTGTTCGTCCCAAGAGGCTGCAAACTCTTCAACTCCATTGGTTCTTTCTCTAACTCCTTCATTGGGACCAGTACTCAGTTCAATGGATGGCTGTGAGCCTCTACTTCTGTATTAGTCAGGTACTGTCAGAGCCTCTCAAGTGAGTTCCTTTCTTATGGCTAAGCTTGGCCACTCTTTGCTCATCTTACCCTTGTTTTGACAGTTCCTTCTTGGGATGACATAATATGAAAGCCCTCATTAGATATCAGCCCCTCAGTCTTAGACTTCCCATTCTCTGGCCTGTGAGAAATGAGCTTCTGTTCATTATAAATTACTCAGTCTAGCACTTAGTAAGAGCCTCAAACAGCCATTGACACCGATCCAGGTATGGAACCTCTCAAAGCCCATCCTGTTTCCATGGACATTATTTTGTTCACTGATGTAACAGATCAATAATGGAATCAGAACCCGGAGCAGTGTCTGCTGAGATACCTGAGTATGAGATTGCACCTATATTTGGTAAACCACAGACAACACATCGCAATTGGTCTCTTACTGCAAATAAGACATGCCCATCTATAGCTGCTCAACCAATACCTCATAGTGGAGAGCAAGGTTCTGCAGCCAGAGAACACAGATTTTCCAAGACATCTACCATTGTCAAGACCTGAACAAGCTGCTAGGTGCCAACCAAAGATGTTTAAATAGCAGTTATTGCAAATACTTGCCAAGACTCAGTGCTGAAGGCAAAACCAATATCTCCTCATATTCCAAGTTTAGAACTGTTAGAATCTAAAAGAAGGGTTGTTAGGACTTAGGAGAAAGATTGTTTGTGCTCTCTCTCCCCCTCTCCCCCTCCCCTCCCCCTCCCCCTCCCACTCCCCCTCTCCCTCTCTCTCTCTGTCACACACACACATGCACACACGCATGCATGCCTGCACGCATGCACATACACACTAAATACTTGTAGCTTGATATATTCCCACATTCATTTGTAATAAGACAGTATATAAAATAGGATTTTTTTCTAAAAAGAAAATTAAAACAGACCTCCAAAAGGGGTTACCTACAGATTATCAGGCACTTGAGAGGAATTAATTACCACTTCTGAGCCCAAAGTTGAGATGCGGGCAATACATAAAAAAGAAACATACTTCTCATTATCTAATAATAACAACTTTTAAAATAATTTATTAAATAGATCCTCAAGGCCACATGAACACATCCTTCTATGTGGTGGAGCCAACTTCTAGGAGAGATGTATTCTGTGCTTATTCTTCTGTCTAGGATAATTAGTCATAAATACACTCTATATTTTTCCAGCCTTCCCCTTCCTTTCTTCCTTCCTTTCTTTCTTCATTCTTTCCTTCCTTCCTCCTTTCTCCTTTTCCCACTGTCCTTTTCATGTTCCTTAAAAAGTACAGAAAAGCACAAACAATAATAAATTACATGCTCCTAACCCAAAAGTAAACTGTACTTGATTTTGTAAATAAGATAAATAGAACAATGAATGCAAGGTGGAAACCTCTTCTCTGCGTTTCCCAGATATGATCACTCTCATCAATTTAGAGTGCATTTTTCTAGTGATGCTTTATATCACATATACAGCTATAAATAGAATGTTATTAAGTTATGAGTTTTGTATAAATGGTGTAATACTGAATCCAGCATTCCGCAAGTTACATTTTTCACTCAATTTTATGTCTTTTAACTCTCTACATTGGAACATGCAAACCTAATTAATTCATTTGTTTAATAGCAACCCATCACATGACTCTTGACAGTTCATTTATCTCTTTCTCTATTGAACATGTTATTCATTCCTAGTTTTCAAACACAATGAAATTTATTATGGATATTTTCAGCACAGCCATTTTTACACATGTTGGACAGTATTCCTTGATATATAGACCTGATCATAAATTTTTATGCCATTTCAATTTTTTTTCTAGATTGCAGAATTTACAGTAGATTGAGTAAAATGTAGTGTATTTAAATCATCTTACACTAATGTTTTCTTGTTTTGTCTTTGAAAAAAATGAACTGTCATGAGTAGGGTCATAGAATATTAGCTTATCAGAAAGGGAGCATCCTAAGATAACCAGCTTCCTCGATGGCTTTCAGTGAGCCATGGTGAGCCAACATTTGGAACTGCTTGGCATACTACCAACTTAGCAAACTGCCCTCCACTAACTAGAAGCCATAGGCACCCTCTAAATCCAAGTAGGGGTGGGGACCCCTACTTAGAAAATCTCTTTTGGAGTGCTACTATGATCTTATAGGGTCTGTCTTATACCTAAAAGTAAATTTTCTTTTCATCTCTTTCCTTAAAGCTTTTTTTTTTTTCAGAGTTTGGTTGCCAGAACTCACTCTGTGGCTCACAACCCCCTGAAACTCCAGCTTCAGGGGATCTGCTGTCCTCTTCTGGCTCCCACAGGAATCTGTGAGAATGTGCGCATACCCGCCCATGGGCATGTTCAGACGCACATAATTAGAATTAGGAGTTCTCAAATTGTCCAAAAATTCCCTTTCTTTCCTAAGCAACCCCACTGAGAATCTCTATTCGCCATCATTGCGAGTAATCACAAAGAGCCTTCTCTCCACACCTGCTTGCTGATTTGTGTAAACCATGCCTGATGGACTCAGACCAGTCAGAAGTTTGTTCAGATTTAGTGGCTCCCAGCAGTGGTTGAGAGGCATATATAACCAGGCTGGCTGGAGAAGTAGAGCATGACCTTTTCTCAGTGGTGTGAACTGGGCGGCCTGAGGCAGACCTGGAGCTTGAGAAGGGCTTCTTTGGGTTCTTAAAAGATATATATTTGAATGCCAGAAGCAGGCAATATTTCAGCAATTAAGTAGTCCAATCATTACCTTTTATACCATCCACCATGACAACTTTCTAATGTTTAGCTGTCTAGTATTTTGATAAATAAGGATTGCCAATGAAGAAAAGAAAAAAATTAATGATCTTTAAAATAAGGGTTCTCAGTGTTTGAAGATACATTTCTCTTTCAAGATTCCAATACAGTCTTGTGAGTGGGCAGGGAAGGCAACGGTAGGAAGGAGGGGTAGGCCTCCAGTGCCTCCGGATTGCCTTAGCATCCTATTCTTGAGATTAACATGGAAATGTGCTAAAAGGCGATATAGCCCTAAGGATATTCTTCGTGTCTCTGTGATATTTAAAATTCGGAAGGAACCTGAATGGTAGCAGTAGTCAACATGGTAATTTGGAAAGTCTGCAGCCTGAAGGCAAGATCCAGCCCTAGCAAAATGTTTCTCCCAAACCTGGTTCATTATCTTTAAAAAGTGGATAATACATTTTTACCTTATAGAAATACAGCGACTAACATATTAGATTAACGGTTCTCAAGCTGTGGGTCTCAGCCCCTTTGGGGTTGAACAGCCCTTTCACGGGGCTGACTGAAGACCATCGGAAAGCATAGATGTTTACATTATGATTCACAACAGTAGCAGGATCACAGCTATGAAGTAGCAACGTAGTTATTTTATGGTTGGGGGGTCACAGCATGAGGAACTGGATTAAAGGACCAAAGCATTAGGAAGGTCGAGAACCATTTTGTTAGATGATATGTCTAAGGCCGACCCAGAGAAAGAGCTTCTTGTTTACTTGTTATCATCAAAGAAGTTACGCTATAACCACATGGTAAAGTTCTTTGTGAACATTAAAAAAAAAAATGATGTTGTGGAAAACCAACAACACTAGGATGTTTATGGAGACTTTTAGGCCAAACCAAGGCTAGTCAGAAGTTAAGGAGAAAAAAAAAAAAAAAAGACAGTAGAAAGGGTGGGGCCACACACGTCTCGAGGGCAAAGCTCTGCAAGGGTTTTCCAGTGGGAGGCTCAGCTAGCTGGGGGAGCTGCTCATTTCCATGGCCGCTGCCTCGTAGTAGTTAGCATTTATAGTGAGTGGCTGCAAGCACCGAGTGCCTTCCAATTATGTTTAAAGGGTATTTGTGGAGCCAACTACCTGCAATTACCCTGCAGCTTTCCCCTGGGTATTTGCTCACTTTGGGATGATTTTTCTGAGGTGATTTTTCTAGATGGTTAACCCTTGACTTCGTGGTATTCCTAAACAACTGTGATTTGGGAACGGTGCAAGTGGGATGCCGAGTAAGCTTTTCTTCATAGCTTCTAGAGCTAAAGGGATAGAGAGACTGACCGCTTGCTACCACCTCAGGACCGGTGGTAATGGGGACATGTGACTATCTGAGAAAGACTTGAAAGCTCCCTAGTAAAGAGGTTTAGTGCCTAGAGAGGTCCTAGGTCCAGCTCTGCCTTGCTGAGTGCTGAGCTACACAGATGATCAACCCACCTTGGGAATAAATTCAGATTGTAAATTGAGTTGGCTGTCCAGGCCCAGGAAAGTGAATAGAGAGACTATTTGAAAGCCATCGCCTTGATTATTTTGACTTTGAATGTCTTGAAATACGTCCCTTCTTACTCCATCACCTCTTAAGACCACACCTCCCCCCTCACATCTACCTGTCCTTTGGCACCTCTTGATTTTTAGTAAATGTTACAAGAGTCATTGAGAAATAAGGGATGGAGGTAGAAAAGAGAGAAATCGCTCAGAGAAGAGATGTATAGAGTTGCTGGCAGTTCTTCCCTCCCTGGAAGAAGACCTGCCAGTTTCTCTTTTTGTCTCTGCCACCCTGTTGGCATTGGCCAGATGGCCAGGCAGACACTCTCATGTCCCACCTTTGACTTACAAAGGACTTCTTTACAGCAGTAGCAGCAGCAGTGGCCATGTCTTTTGTTCCTCAGATCTAAGGCACTTAGGTAGACAAAAAGGTAATGATAGGACTCGGAATGACCTATCTGGGATGCCTCAAAAGTGCATCATAAGCCACATTTGATGAATTGAGTTAGGCACTGCCAGTCATCCGATGCTACAGATACACTCAGAGCTGGAAGGAAATCTTCCCAGGAAAGGAGTGGACCATGCAGAGAAAGGTAAAAGAAGCTGCAGGAGGAGCAGCAGTTGCCTGTCTGGTCCCCAAGGAGGTAAACATTCCTGCCATTGCCACAAGGGAATCTCTCTCCATACACCAACTCTTCCAGGAACGAGAAGTATTTTAAACACTGCAATTAAGGTAATAGAAGTACATTGGCTGATGAGGATGTCGCTCAGAACACAGAATGCTGGATGAGTGCAGTCCCATTCTTGGGCAAGTTTGAGTCAAGGCGCTGGCAGACGCGACTCAAGAATAGGCACTGCTCCCTCAGGGATGCCATGACAGACTCCCTGTCGCCAAGAGAGGAGTTTCCCATCATCCTCCCTTCCTCTTGTCAAAGACTGGTACTCTGTGAGCTGGCAGCGAGCTGACAAGGTTACAGGGAGAGATCTGATATGTTATCACACTTCTGGGGCCTATGACAGACAGGTTTATGTGGAGTGGGCCCATGGCCTCTTCTGCCTCCCCCTCCAAATATCCACCTCCCACCCCCTACCAGTGTGCCTCACACAGGCCTGCCAATCAGAGACAAAGATAAGAAGCTGCCTTGAGTCCTCCTCCCAGAGCCCAAGCATCGAAGGCAATTATGTGCGAGTGGGAGAGTCTTAGTGCTTGTCAACCTCAATCTGAGGCTTGTAGTGGAACTACACAGAAGCTGCCACAGCAGCATGCATAGCCTTTTGCAGGACACAGAGCTACTCTTAGACAGATACCATGGATCACCATTATATGCTCACTACTAACAATGCACAACCATAGAAAGGGCCATGACTGTGGAGGTGGGGCAGGCCTGCCACCTGTGCACAGAGGCCTTTAAAGAAAGCCATCGAGCCAGTTGCAGCCCTCAGGGGAGGGCTCTGCACCTCACCTGAACAGCACAGCAGAGCTGGTCCTGTTGGCAGTGGGGGTATCTGTGAACTGACCTCAGTGGTGGTGGGGGTGAGCTAGCCCCAAGACCATGAGCCAGGGAGAGCTGGCCTTGCCCAATCCCCTTTTTCATCTGCAAGATGGTAGTGTGGGTTCAAGAAAGATGCCACCCCACCCCACAAGCCTCCTACCTGCAGTAGGAGAGTGTGCTGGCCCAGAGCGCCAAAGAGCAGGAGAGCTGGCCCCACTCCTCACCTGGGGAAAGAGGGAGAACTGGCATGTTGACCAATTCAGCTTCCACCCAGGCCCAGGTCTAAGGCTCTAAGTTCGACCACCCCAAAATACACTCCATCTATGAACTGCTGGAGCATGTGGAGGAGCAAGTCCTGCCGATCCAAAGCTGCAGGACCTCCATGATACAAGGCAACAACAGAAGAATCCCAGTGAGGATCCAGTATTGATAGGAGAGCAGAAACCAAAACTAATGACTCATTGCAATGAATATTTCTAAAAAAAAAAAAAACCCAGCTGTTTAGACAAAAGGGTATACTCTGTGACACACCAAAGCTTCCACTACTAGCTGGTGTTTTCCTTTAGAAGGAGGTTGCAAGGGTGGTGGGTGAAAGGCTGGGAAGATGAGTGGGACTGGTGGATGCGTGACATGAAATTTACAAAGAATCCATAAAAAAGAGTAGAAAACCATCAAGCTGCACAGTCCATCCTATCCAGAGTTCTTCCCAGCTACACAGGATTCAGAGTATGGTTCTGAGACTATTTGAAGATAGCTTGGTAAGGTAATGACCCGTGAAGATGTCACTTAGAGCAGTCACCACAAGCAGTAACATGCAGGGTCCTTGGTAAACCGAAAACAGGTCGACCATCTGATCTCACAGTTTTCTACTGGGTATAGAGCCAAAGGAATGGAGATCAGCCTGTGACAAGGCATGCGTGCTCACAGCTTCATTTCAGCACCATTCACAATTGCCACGGTACGGAATGAACCTAGGTGTGGTTAATAAATGAAGGAAATGTAGTATGGAAACATAATGGACTACTGCTCAACCATATCAACGAATGACATTTTGTCATTTGTAGCAGCATGGAGACTGGGGAACTCTGTTTGGTGTTAAAAAAAAAAAAAGTTAGTCACAGGAAAATGAACATTTGCATGGCTTTGCTTAGAGGTTTTAAAGTCAGTCTCATGGAAAGAAAGGAGAGAATAATGCTTATGGGAGCTGGACAGATGGCTCAGTGGTTAAGAGCACTGTCTGTTCTTCTGAAGGACCTGGGTTCAATTCATAGAACCCACATGACAGCTCACAACTATCTGTAACTCCAGCTTTGGAGTTCTAATACCCACTTCTGGCTTCAAGGGGCACCAGACGTATGTGTAGTGCACAGATAAGCATGCGGATAAAACACCCATACACTAGATAATTAAATAAATAAATAAATAAATAAATAAATAAATAAATAAATAAATAAGACAAATTTTAAAGAGAATAATGGTTACCAGAACCAAGGAAGGTTGAGGATATGGGAAATGGGGAAAGAAGTCCCAGCTACAGAGTGCAGCTGGACACGGATAACTCCCAACGATCGGCAGCAGAGCAGGTGCCTGAGGTTGGCCACAGTCAGCCACACATCGCAGAGTGGCGAGTGGAGAAGAGGTTGGATGTTTCTGACATGGAAAAGGTGAGCTAATTTGAAGGTTATAGACATTCAACTTATACTGACTTGGGGCTGGCTCTGCAAGCAGGAGGAACTGAATTTGAATCCCCAACACCCAGATAACAAGCTGGGCATAGTTGTGACATCTGTAACCCCAACACTGTGGCTCAGAAACAGGTGGATCCCAATATTTGGCTGGCTAGCTAGTCCGAACGATGAATTCGCAGTTCATTAAGAGATTCTATCTCAAGGCAAAAAGGCAAAGAGGAAGATATTAGATATTCTGATCTGGCCCCCATATGTGTGTGCATAGATATGCAACACACACACACACACACACACACACACACACACACACACACACAATCATTCTGCACTCCAAAAATATATTCGATTACTCTATGACAATTAAAAATAAAAAGATATTTAGAAAAAAAACCCTACCAGGCTACAGAGTAGATCTTCCCTGTGATTCTGGAGACTAAGAGCCAGGGAGAAAAGGTAAGCGGGTCGAGGGAGAAAGAATGAGGGAAGGGTGTCAGGTTAATAGACAGAAGGAAGCTTTCCAGTGTAGATGCTCCACCTGAAATGGGACAGACCAGTGCCTAAGTGACACAATCAATACATTCCTTCCTGTCACCCTTCCCTGAGGTCACAGCCTGCAAAACAAGGCAGAATGAAGGCAACGCACAGGCAATGTGGTAACTCACCAACCACAACAATACAGAGACAACACAACAACACAAGACAATACCAAGCCTTGGGGCCCTGTGCCTGGATGGGTGGCTGCCACTCTCCTGTCTCCTCTGGTTGCTAACTTGCTCTTCCACAAAACTCCATACTCTGTCACTATAGTTACTCAGGACTCCCTGAGAGTATTTCCCAGAGCAAGCAGGATGTCCATGCCAGAAACAAGAGTGTCAGATTAGAACATACCTGAGCTCAGTGCTGTTAACTATCCTCAGGTCTCATTTCTTTTCGGAGTAGACTAACAATCCCTGGTATTTGTTCACTGAGTGTCACAAAGTGTGCCAGTCAGTGGCCATAGGCCTGATCTAAGAACTCTAAAAAAAAAAAAAAAAAAAAAAACCTCTAAGAGATAGATGCATTCGTTCCCATTTCATGTGACTAGAAGCAGGTTTGGAGAGTCTAAACACAATGGATTTAAGTCAGGCCTCGGACTTCTCAACTCATGGTAGAGAATTGAATCATTATAAGGCCCCAGTGGCCCGACACTCCTCACCCAGGGTTCCTGAGATCTGATAACACCCCTAGCATGATGCCTTTCTAAACATTAAGGTCGTTGCTTTTGACACTTTTCCCAGGGCTATCTTGGGGCCTCCAAGTGTCCCTTGGCTATAAGGCTGCAACCCAGAGCAGTCAAAGCTTGGCAAGCTGTGGAAGGAACTGAGCCAGGGATGCTTTGGCAAGAGGCCCAGGAGCACATCCTTTAATAGTTCAGGGTCTCCTATAAATATGCCAACTGCAAATCAGAGGCTCAGAAGCAAATCCCAACAGTGACTCAATTTCAGGGTCTGAAGCATTCTCGGCCCAGCCTTTCACATCAGCTCAAGTTTCCCCAGGTTCGCTGGCTCCCTCCATCTAATCTATTGAAACGCTGAGGCCCTCTGCGCTGAAAGCTGCAGCCACCAACTATGAAGAGAGGGAGTGTAGCCAAGGGGTCGGGAAGAAATTTGGTAAGGTTGCCTGACTCTCAATAAATATTTATTCCCACTTGGGGAGCCAGGGTTGGACCAGAGCTCCCCCTGGGTTTTGCATGGAGAATTTTCTATGCTTCCAGAGGGGCAGTCTGAATGCCGACCTCTTTGCCCTCCATTCCCTTGAAAAGCTCAGGTGAGGCTAGAAACACCTTGGGTTCTGGGTTGTGCTTGGTCTTGTCTCTAGTCTGCATAATAAACTGCAGGGTGGACACTGCTGTTGTCTTTTCCAGAAAGAACCTGGAGGTAAAAGGAAAGAGAGCGATGCAGACACTAGCCGGGAGAGTCAGCGTTTGGCTCAGATCTGCTTGGCAGCAGTTTCTGAGCTCCTTCCCTCCAAATGCCCTGCCTTCTCCCTCTGGGTTGAGACTGTAGACCTCTGCCAAGACTTGGTTCCTTTCCTCCCATCCCTCTCCTGGGCCCAACAAGGGGCTTCACTTTGCTGCCAGTATCCTGAATAGACCCTGTGAACCCTAGCCTCTTTCATACCACCTGGCCAAGGCCTCCTTTACCTGTCCCTCTTACAATCTCACTTACTGTGTTTCCCAAGTGGTGATTTTGGGAGGAGAAGGCAACTTTGTAAATTAGGATGATGTAGGGTGATTGAGGGCCCTTTGCTTCTCAGGTATTAAATAGATGGTCAATTGTATGTGAGGGACACAGGTCCCCTCAGCATGGCCTCCTCCCAGCTTTATCTCTTTTTAGAGGCATATAGTAGGGAATAGTCATATCCTCTGCCTCCTCCAAGGTCACTGGAAGGTGGATGGCTGTGCGACACAGCTTACCTAAGTGTCTGGACAGCCATGCCTCACAGTAGCCAACCGTACCACTAGCACAGAGTCCCTGGGTCTTGTTGTCCCTCAGATGCTCAGTACCCCCACCTCTCAGCCTCCACGCCCATGTAGCATCTGCAGTGGAGACCAGGCATAGTCCCAGGATCCTGGATGACTCTGACAGTCACTGACGTTGCAGACTCTCTCTCTTCAAACAGGAGTTGAGGAGGTAGAATGAACTTGATTCAGATTCCAACTAGCCTTCTTTAATACGGTAGTTCTCTTTTAGTACATCATGATAAGAATGAAAATCTTACCTGCTTCTTGGGACCCATGAAGAGAGAGAATGCACTCAGTAGGGATGCATAAAGAACTTTTCTAAATGTCCTGACTCCAGGGTCCTTCTCCACCCAGCATTTGAACATATAACCCACGATTTAGTAAGGAGTCAAGAAGTGAATTGGATTTGCCCCTGCAAACCACAGGGTAGACAGAAAACCAACTAACAATGAAATCACATGTGAAAAATAGCAATTCCAGGCCTGAGTTCTAAGCCATCTATCAACATATACTCTAAGCACCCGTGATAATATGCCCTTCGTCATCCAACAATGAAAATTCTTTCCTATAGAAGCTTTATTTACAATTGAGGAGATGGTGAAAACAAGATTGAATAAGATGAAAATTAATTTAAAAATATACTGGTCATCAAAACATGACTCTCATTCATTTATTGTTTCAATACACACACACACACACACACACACACACCAACACTTTAATTGCAATTGCTTAATGTGTACCATGGACTGTATGAGAAACAAGGTTGACTACATAGCCCCACCCTAAAGTCTAGAGAAGCAGACAGATGAACAAATCAAGGTTCATAATTAATTTACTCTCTTTTGACTTTGACTATTGAAAGCAGATAAGCCCTGGGCTATTTGAAAGGTTTTATCCAGAGACTCAGAGGTCAGTTGCAAAGCTTTAAGCAGAAAGATGTTCAAGGTCTGAGTCCTGGTCTCCAGGGACTCAGAGCCTCAGAGTCCAAAGGTGGAGTTAAGTATACTTTGAGAGGGAGTTGTCATCAAAGAGATGACAGAAGATAGTTTTGAAATTCTCATCTAAAAGTAGTTGTGGGGCATCTGAAAAGACAAGTAAACAGTTTGCCATCCCAGCAAAAGGGAAAAGCAGACAAGACACAAGCCATCTTTACTAGCCCCACATAGCAGAGAAGGCAGAGGCAGAACCAATCAGCTCTACATTTGCTGGATGCTCACCGCCTCACTCCTTCACAGGGAAGAAGTACAGCTGGTCTATAGCTACCACCCAACAGAGTGCCTATGCAGACACTAGCATCTAATAAATATTCAATGAATTAATTGGTCAATGGCACCACGATGGGAGAAGCCCTTGTTTCCAGAGTGTAGTCAACCATAGAGCAGAAGATGGCAGCATAGAGTTTTACAGGAAGTCTACACTGCTCTGAGTTGTAGACAAGTGTCCATCTCTGGTCTCCAGGTTCCCTTAGATGCCTTGCCATCACCTTGAACTCAGAAGAAATAGGTACAAAAAGATCCAAGGTTGAGAATGAGTGAGCCTGGATTTGCTATTTTTTCTCATGGCTGTGACAGTGCCTGACAGAAACAGTGTAAGGAAGAGAGGCTCTAAGGGGCTCTCTCTGTGGTCACATGAGCAGGAGAGTTTGTGCTTGGGCCCAAAAGAGGCAGATATAACTTTCAAGAGGCAGTCCCTAGTGATGTATTTCCACCTGCAGTGTCCTAACTCCTAAAGGTTCCACCAGCCTTCAAAATAGCATCACAATTGGAGGACCAGGCATTCCAAACAGGAGCCTGTGGCTGACATTTCATATTCAAACCATGACATATCTCCTGGTCCATGCCTACTTGACTCGTGGAGGCTATCTTGACTTAGAAAATGTCTGTACTTGTATGTTCTTGCTTAAGACTGAATACTTCAGTGAATGTCACTGATCAATCCAAAACCCTGTGAACTTAACCCCTCTCTCCTCACTCTTTAGCACCAATCCATCCATCAGTGACATTTATATAAAGACAAAGATGCAAAAAACTATCCCCCAACATTACCACATTTGTAATAGCCAGCATTTCTCTTCTTGGCCTTCCAACCTAACTTCTTACATCTCTCCGCCCTTCTTTTCCCAGCAACTGCAACTCTTCCTGTTATGTGTTTCTGTGCAACACTCTACATGTGTTAACCCATTTGTTTCCCAAAATTTGCAGTGATTCAGCCCTTTCACCTTCCTGACTAGGGCAAACCTGTCCTCCATGTTCCCTTTTATAACAGGATTCAGAGTTGCAATCTCACACTGCACTGTCCAGAGGACAACATTAGCAGCATGTGGCTTCCTAACCCACACCAGCCAACTGTATTCATACATATAACACAAGCAACATGAGATAGCTGAATCTTATCTCAGCTCCTTGTCTTGCTCTGCCTCCAAGAATGGAATGGGTAGGGAGGGAGTAAAGTGTAAATGAATGGGGAAAGTAGAAATATTGAGATGTTCAATAGCAGCAGGATGCCAACTGAGGGGAGCTAAGATACAGTTCTGTGCCCCTTGGTGGTCTTCAAGGTGCCCGCCAAGAAATTGTTAACAAGTCTTACAGCCCTAAGTTCTTGGAGGGTCTTGAGATACCCGCTGATAGTAATCCATTAGAGAACGAGTCTACAGTAAGCGGGTCACCACCAAAAGTGGCAGGGAGTGATGGATCTCCTATCCATAGTCAATTTCAAAGGCTGATGGAGTCCCTTTACTTGCAGTTGAAGCAATAGAGCCCAAGGCCAGAAGCGAATCTTGAAGCAGAAGCAGCATCTCATGGGATGGGAACAGTGGTGATACTTTAGTTATTTTTCTGTTGCTGTGAAAATGTGCGGTGACCAAGACAATTTATAGGAGCATTTATTTGGCTTATAGTTCCAGTAAGTTAGAGTCCGTGACCGAGGAGGCAGTGGTCAGCGGACATGGTGGCTAGAACATCAGCAGAGACCTCATATCTTGAACCCCAAGCACAAAGCAGAAAGAGTATGGTGGTTTGAATAAAAATGGCACCAATAGGTCCATAGGGAGTGACAGTATTAGGAGGTGTGGCTTTGTTGGAGTAGGTGCAGCTTTGTTGGATGAAGTGTATCATGGGGATGGGGTTGGAGGCAGGGGTGGGGGATGGCGTGCTTTGAGGTCTAAGAAGCTCAAACCAGACCCAGTGGCTCACAGTTGTTTTCTTGCTGCCTGTACATGCAGATGTAGAACTCTGAGCTACCTCTTTAGCACCATGTCTGCCTGTTTGCCACGACGTGTCACACCATGATGATGATTGCCTAAACTTCTGAACTGTAAGGTAGTCCCAATTAACCGTTTTCCTTTATAATAAGAGTTTCAGTGGTCATAGTGTCTCTTGACATCAATAAAACCTTAACTAAGACAGAGGGTAAATTAGGAATAACCCACGTCTTTGAAACCTCAAAGCCTCCCCCTCATCCCAGTAATATATTTCCCCCAACAAAACCAACTGCAAAAACCTCAAAGAGCAAAACCAACTGGGGACCAAGCATTCAAATGCCTGAGACTGCACGGCACATCTCTCTTTCAAAGCATCACAAATGGGGAGGAGATCCCTAAAGCCACCTCAACCACAGGGGTCTCCTTTTGCCTTCTGTGCACCCTAAAAAGTCTTCTTCCTACACTCCTTTCCTCCCGGGACAACATCAATGAGTTTTACCACATCTGGTTTTCTTCTTTCTTTGTTTGATATTGCACATTGAGATAGTCATGATGGTCATCAAGTTCATCATTTCATCTGCCCCAGGTCCATCTTTTCCTCACCAGCCTCCCAAGACACAACATTTTACCAAGATGACAGCTAGTGTCTAACAGTTGACTGTATTTTCTCTAGCCAGGTCCCCCAATCCATTCCCCACAATGCCCTCTGAGCACTCTTCCCCAAACTTGAGTCTGATGAGACTGACCAGATCTCTTTCTTCTGAGCATCTCCCACTGTAGACAGTGAGTGACCCCATGACAGGGAGTCTGTACCTACCTCGCAGTAGCCCAGTGACTAGCACAGAACAGGTGTATGCTGTGGATGTACTACATGGGTGATTGAAACATCTATAACCCATACACTGCACCTGCAGCCCGCTAGCAATTTCAAGCCGTCCCATCTTGAGCACACGTGGCCTATTTTTAGCATTAGTGTTTTATTTCCCAGTGAAATTTGGTGCCAGTTGTGGTCACCTGTTTGATTGCTCTCTGAGCTCTGCCTTTAACTAGAAATTAATTTGGATTGCTTAAGCTTTCCTTGCCCAGCGGAGAAAAACTCCGGCTGGGTAAATCCAAAGCCGCTGGCGATTTTTCTTTCTCTGTCTAATCTCTTTCTCTCACGTGCCAACTCTAATTTTGTGCTTTCTGGCTTCCTTCCCCCTCAGTGCCTATCTTTAATCTGCACATCTGACCCGATCTCAGAGGAGGCTGTCCCAGAGGACCTTCATCTTCCATTGCAGGGAAACTGAGGCCAGCCTTATGGAGGGGCTCAGCTCCCACTGCTTGGGAAATCCAAGACAGCTCTGCCGGTGGAAACCCAAAGAACACATCCTGAGTTCCAGTGTGTAGCCTTCCCAGCCCATGCCTTGACTTCACACTCAGGAAGGTCAGCAGTTTCAAAGACCAAAGTCCAGCCAAGTCCTCTGATTTTAGCAGTGGGGACTAAGAGGCTGGCAAGAAGGAGGACGGGCACAGAGCCTGTTGCCTACTGAGGACTGAACCCAACTCTCAAAGCAACTCTCTACCATCCCCACCCCACTTTTTCTGCTGCTATTGTTGGTGAGACAAGCCCACACTGTTTCAGATTGGACTCACTCTGCAGTCCACACCGACCTTAAACTTGTGATTCTTCTGCCTCAGCCTCACAAATAACTAGGACCAAGTTCTCTTTCTGAGGAAACATTTCTTTCTACCTGGTGTCCCTCCTGGCTAGTGAAAGGTAAGAACTGTGTCTGTCCTCCAGAGAGCCTAAGAATCCTGCTATGTGCTTCTGGGAGAGCAAAATAAAATCCATCCGACTACCAATGTTGACTTCTCTTCCGTTTCTCCATCCCCGTTGGCCACCTGCCCTGAGCTTTCTTTTTTATTAATATTTTGTGTATATGGTTTGTGCTTGCCACAGCATGCATGTGGAGGTTAGGGGACGGCTTTGTGAAGCTGCTTCTCCCCTTCCATCTACACATGAGTTCTGGGAATTAAACACAGGTCATCAGGCCTGAATGACAAGCACTTTACCCAGAGAGCCATTTCACTGGCCCTGCCCTGGCCTTTCAACCAGAGTCCGTGTCCACACGACAGGCTCCACAACGACACTGCCATGTCTGTCTTCAGCAGGAAATCTTGCCAAGACCTAACAGAGAGGGAGATGGGGGCACCTACTGTTCTTATCTGAGATTTAGAGCCTACGAGGAAATTTCGAGAAGCCAAAGGTAAAATGTCTGGTGATCTGTAGTGGTGCTAGGAACGGTGATTGGAAAGCTCAGAGCTTCCCATGTAAAGTGCTGACTTTTAAAAAGAGAATCTTGAATATTGACGGTTTTATTATCACCACTGACCAGTGTGTCTTGTCCCTGATATGCTCTACCCAGTGGCTCTAATAATTAGAATTTTAATCCACTTTAATTTGAACACTAGGATCCATGGGTTCATATAAAAATGTGTTTTTAAGCCATTTGCTTCATGCTGTTGACTCATACTGAACGTCTGTGAAACCCCACCAGCTCTTCTCGGTAGCTGGCTGGAGAGTGTGGCTTTCTCTCCGTGTTGTAATTACCCTTAGTTCTAAACATCTCAAATAGTTTTAATGGTGATTGTTTTTCTAATGAAAGTAGTCTGTGGTTACTGTAGGACTTTTGGAAGAGGAGCTAGGGAGATGGCTCTCTGGGTAAGAGGGCACACTGCTTTGTGAAGGACCTGAGCCGGGCTCCCAGTACCCGTGTCAGGAGGCTCACAAACCTCTGTTACTCCAGCTCCAGAGGATCTGGTCCCCTCTTCTGGCCTACATGTATACACACACACACACACACACACACACACACACACACACGCATACACGCTTGTGCACATGTGTAAAAACAAAATAAAAATTTTTAAAAAGAAATTTAAGAGAAACCTTAAAGTACATGCTAATTAAGTTAATTTAAGTAGAAACAACAACAACAGAATCACTCTGATTCAGGGCCCAGTAAGACAGCTCAGCAGCTGAAGTCATCAGTTGATAAGCCTGACAACCTGAGTTCAATACTCCAGAAACTTACACGGTAGAAGGAGAAAACAGACTCCAGTAAATTATCCTCTAACTTCTACATGGGCATCATGTCATTATCATGTGTGTGTGCACACATGAGTGCATGTACACACACATATACACCCTTTGGAAAAAATAAATTAAATTCACTGTTATTCAAATATACTGTATACATAAATGGAGGTCTATTTCTGCCCCATATCCCATCTTCTATGTATTTTAGAGGGATGGAAGGGTAGGTAGAAGGATGGGTCCAAGGTTGGGTATGTGAAGGCATGAATGAGAAGAGGGATGGAAGGTTGGCTGAGTGTATGAATGAGTAGATGGATGATGGATGAATGGATTGATGATGGATGATGGATGGATAGATGGACGGATGGATGGATGGATGGATGGATGGATGGATGGATGGATGGATGGA